>JAMKQA010002627.1:0-36198 GCA_024699735.1 Posidonia australis
AGGAAAACCATAAAACACATGAAGAACCATGCAAGCAAATAAAAAGGGGGCTGCGTAAACCAGAAATGCGGGTAAGGATCCCTGTTACGTGCGAGGAAGGTGTTAGGCACCCTCGCACGCCCGACGAATCGGTCTTCTAATGATTTCTCTTTTGAAAATGAAATGTCGGCTTTTCAGCCTTTCGCTGTACGCCCGAGGGCGATATGCCATGCCATGCTAATGAGTGGTGTCTAGAGTATAGGTGCATGATGTGTAGGGGGTGTCCTAATGCTCAGAAACATCGCTCGTGTGCCGGGCCAAGAGTTGATGCAAGAGTATTGCATAATAAGATCAGGGATCTAATATCTTGAGCGATTTATCATCCTTGCTTACTATATGCCTAAATGCAAGCTAAGAAGCAGGAAAACTGCTGAAAACAGAGATGTGCCTTCCTAATGCATCAAGGAAGAAAATCTGATGAAAACCTAGAAGCAAATTAGGTCGAGAAAGCAAGCAAAACATTTGAAAAAACATGTTGTGTTACTGAAAACAGGTTACTGCGCCTGTTTGGTGCGTCAGTCTAGAGCGTCACCTATGTGCGTCTAGGTGGGCCAGTAATGTATGCAGAGGCAAAAACAGGAAAGCCAAGCAAAGTAAAACATCAGAGGGTGTACTCTGGAAAAGCATGCAACAGAAATCAATCTGAAGAAACTCAGAAAACAGGCTTTAAAAGATTTAAAAAGAAATGCAATGCAATGATTTTGAGCTCAAGGGCCTGAAGCCTCACACAAGATCCCATCTATGTGAACTAGATGCAAGAAGCAATGATCCAGCCAAGCCTCTAGATCATTGACTGATACACATGATTCTCACAAGGGAGTAAGGTGCAATCAGTCAACCAGATTCAGCCTGGAGCTGAATAACAAAGCAGAAAAAGCAAATGGAAAACAGTTTGATTGAAAGCTGAAAACATGCTGGTGGCATCTTGGCAAACCAGTGAATCACTCAGGAAGAAACAAGCTCAAAACTCTGCGATAAAGCCATGCAAGTATGATGCTAATGCAAGTGCACTGATCTTTGACCAGTCTGGCGCGCCTGCTGAGTGCGCCAGATTAGTGCGCAGGTTAGGTGCGATAGGGATGTGCGCCCCAGGGAGTCTAGATCAGACTGTAACCTGATCCAGAACCCACCCAGCAGAGATACAAGGAGGATCTATGCAAGTGCTAAAAGGCTCATGCCATGATAAAAAACTGGAAACGTGCTGCGAACGTATAAGGTCAAGAATCACCATGAAAACAAAGCATTTGAAGCTAAAGCAAGTGAATGGGTTCATGCATGAAAATGTGTGAAATACTTAAGAACAAACATGATCTGGATAAAACGAAACAAAACAGGTATAAACGATGAGCAAATGTGCATGCTTCTACGTGCAAAGGTATACATGGTGCATGGCTAAACATTATATGCAAGGGAACAACAACACATGTAGATTACATGCTAGAAGTGCCAACGTAGATTTGCATGGAGATTATTTGCATAGAACAACAAGCATGATATCATGAAAAACATCATAAACATGGAATAAAACAAATCATACATGATGTTTTTAGCATGTTTTACTCAGTTCTAAAATACCATCAAGAAATTAAAAAAAGGGAGGTAGAATGCCTACCTCACGATGTGTTCCTTCTTCGCGATATCAGAGATACGAAAACCTTTGTTGCTTTGGAATGCTCTAGGACGCAAGGAGGTGCTCCAGGGAACGAAAACAGGCTGCTGGACTGGTGGAGAAGCTCGTGCAGAGGTCGGGCTTCAGGGGAGAACGTGGCTGGGCGCAAGGTTTCTGCTCAGGATTCTCAGCTCTCAGGATTTTTGGTCTCTTTTTGTGTCCTTCAAAAATGGTGCCTATGGAGGTCCTTTTATAGGGATCTCTCAGGGATGAGTTACGGGCATAAGGAGAGCCTCGCAGACGAAGAGCCTGGAATATTCCACGACACATTCGCTGCTGGAGGTAACAGCCAAGGAAGGTGGAAAGCCAGCAGTCGCAGCCTTGTGCGCCTGGGATGTGCGCTGGATAAGTGCGCCAGGTTGATGTGCTAGCTAGATGTGCTAGGTTGGTGTACTAGCTAGGTGCTCTCCCTTATTGGTCTGATTTCCTAACTGGGCTGCGGGCTTGCTGTGGGTTTAGAGTTGGTTCAAGGGTCAGCCATATCCAAAGCAACAATTGGAGCCTTTATCAATGAACTACCTCAAAATCGGGGTGTCTACAGGTGGGAAGAATTCCAGCTGTGCAATGAGCAGAAGACAGAGGGGGAACAGTGGAAGTGGGTCTCATCCAAACATTTTTCCCAGATTTGTGCTGAGTTTTGGGGGCAGTGATGTTCTTCCCACTGTTGTTACCTCGCCAGCCTTTATTACTTTTGAAAGGTTTCCTTATAGGTTGCAAGTTCCTAGATGAGGAGGGCTGAGATGATTGCTTGGGCCATGCAGGGAAGATCTTATTTTTGGGGGGGGAGAGGAACAGAGGTCCCAACTATGCCTGAATTTAATCGGGTATACAGTTTTCCCATAGGCATAGAACCTAACATCAGGGATCTCCTTGCCAGGGAGAATCTTTATCCTTACCCTAGCAAAACCCAAGAATTTAACTCTGTCGAATGAAAGATCGACTTCCAACAGATCAGAAAAGTCTGAAAGCAATCTATGGAAAACTTCTATGCACCATAAGTGGTGAGGGATCCCTTCCAACCGGATCCAGGTCCCCTCCTCCTTCAGGGAGAGAACCACATTGGAGCTAGGCGTCCGATGGACAAAAGAAGCGGAGAGAGACTGGAGGGAGGATCCAAAACGACTTAGGGTTTCGTTTTTAACATTAACAGAAGGGAACTTTAATAAAAACTTCCCAGGAGAAAAGTCACTTATCTCTACTTTGACATGTAGAGGCCAGTTATTTAGGATGTGCTGCGAGAGAGTGTCACTAGTGAGGAGAGAAGAGTGATCGGTAACAATGGCGCAGCAAGAATCGTGTATCGTGAGGTCGCAGGTAGCGTCAGACGGGGGGATTACAACGGGATTTTGTCGGGAAAAACCAGCCATGGTAGGAGAATGAAGTCTGTGCTCCTGAAAGAAATCACAAATCGCCACAGAATGAGTGGATGCTTTACATCTATAGCAAGAACCATAGAATCTACAATTATTCTTAAAATGACCACGCAGTCCACACTTAAAACAGCGGCCGTTTTCACGGCAGAAGCGTACCAGAGGAGAGGGAGCTTTTCTCTTCTCCACCAACGTCCACTCTAGAGAAACAGGCTCAGAGGCTACAAAACTTCCATATGAGTTCACAAAAGAGGAAGAAGAATGTAAAGAGGCAAAGTGCGAGCCTCCGCAAAATTTTCCAACCTCAACAGAAATATGGTCAGAGGAGATCTCTATCGTAGAGATTTCTGACAAAAGAAGTGGCGAAGAAATAATTTCTTCTAGGGAAGAGGAGAAGATTTCGCTCGCAGGCGGCGAGGCCACCTCGTCATTAAAACCAGAAGAGAGCATGTAAGAGGTATGACAGGCACGTCGTCTGACGCGAAAATAAAAGGGGGCCCCACCAAATCAGCGGGAAAAGTTAAATTAGGGTAATTATCAGGATTAATCTCAGTATTACAATTAAATCCCACAGCGTTACGCCGATTAAGATTAATAACCTCATTAAGGTTAAGGGGAAGGTACCGTGAATACCCCCACACAGTACTCGAGACAGCGGGGTAGGCTGACAAGTTAGAGGAATCTGACTTGTCGATCACGCAACTGCAGGGACGAGGAGACTTGCTCCGACGACCCACCGGTGGGAGAATGTTCGCCGGAACCGGAGGGGGAAAAAGGGGATCTAAACTAACAGAAGATGGGGGATCTGATCGGATAACGCCAGGGAATCGAGAAATATCCCCCGAATCAGATCGAGATGCTAAAAGCAAACCATCTGAAGCAGATAAAATAGGTATACCAGTAACAGAAGAAGAAATATACTCGTAAATGATCGAACCATATGCAGCAATAAAAATCGAACACAAAGAACAAGAAACCACCGTGTTCAACCAGATCGGCGATAAGAACTTACTAAAGCATAAACAATCCACAATAATATTCACAGCATGCTCAGAGTAGAATCTCAGATAAGTAATGGAGCCATATTTAACCGTCAAGAGGCCAGATCCGGACGATCGGAGATCGTCCGAGGTGGATCTAACCCTAAGAGAGCAGGGAAGAGGAGAGGGAGATTTTCTCCGATTACTGGTGTCAGATCCCAGATCTGAGGAGGAGGAAGGAACTTTCCTCTTCCGACGCTCCTGATCAGGAGCCGTCGGAACAGAAGGGGGTCTAGGTTTTACCAGACGACAACGCGCCTTGGCAGGCAACATGATCGGAGAGGGTTCTTCCTCCACAAGACTAGCTTTGAACGCCGCCCAGTCGAACTCGGTGGCTTTCTTGAGCAGCTCGCGCGATAGGGTTTGGAGGGGTTTGGATGAACGGCGGCCATAGGGTTTGCGACGGCCAGTCGCCATATTACACAGACAGCTTTTTCGCGAGAGCTTTTCAGTTTGTACCTTGGTTGTTAAATCTTATTGTCAAAGGTGTTGTTGGTCTTTACAGGAGATTCCTAGCCTGAGCTGGTGCTGGTGTGCTGGGTAATCTGGAGATTCAGAAGTGGGATTCTCATCGACAGCCAATGTTGCCACCTGGTTAGCAAAATGCAGTTGTGGAAAATGACTTCACAGTTGACACTCATACTGTTACGTTTAAGGATTAGGCATAGTCTAATCATATAGCTAAGTGTGATATAATGTTTTTTCCCTTCTTTTCTCCGACTATGTACACGGTTTGTCGTTTTAAATGCGATGGATGTTTAAATTCATATTTAAAAAGGAGAATTTTTCACAGAAATGCTTGAAATTTCTACACCTAAGTGATCTTGGTGTACATGTCTTAAGTTTAGAGCTATTACATAAACATGCCACTCGTCTGATTTCTCAACATTGTTAATTGAGAAACATTTAACTTGTGGTTAACTTGACAAGTTAACCTAACCACCATGGACATTGTTTGATATGTCCAATTAGTTCACTAAATTATAGGCATTTGTTTGTAATTAGATTAAATTTTATATTTTTATATTAAATTATTGTGGTAGTTTTATGTACAACGATAGGGTTAGACAACAAAGTTGATCAATTAAGCTTTTATATAAAATAACTTGTACATTTCAACGCATACACCAAGATCACTAAGGTACATGCATTGATTTGAAATTAGTACAAACTCCAAACTTTTATATGAAAATTCCCCTTTTAAAAAAGTTAGACTAATTGTGCTTCATCAAATTCATAGACATCCTTTATTTTGGTGATTGATCATTGTTGTTACTCCTAATCAAATAAAATGATGAAATTAACACTAGATCAGTTTAAATAATTTTAGGATCATTGTGGATGCACCGAAGCAGCTATTTGTGCTCCTAAAAAGTGAGTGCAACACTCAGAAAAGATTATGAACCAACTGCTATGGTGCAGTTGGTTAAGGAGAGTGGAACTCACACCTCCCTCTTAAATTCGAATATCACGGATCGCAGAAAGAAAAAATATATATCTACCGATTTCAAAAAAATACTCAGAAAAGATTATCCCATTTCAATGTTCTAAAGAGGGAAACTCCAAGCCTTTATCTCGAAGGTTTTGGTGGAGGTCACGGGAGAGTACATATGCTTCAAAATTCAATCAACTGTGCATGTATGAGTCAACTGTTCAATTGAATTTTAGGCCAAACCTATCATTAAATCTTTTTCTTAGGTTATTTTTGATAAAATTCTAGTTGATTTTACAAGAATAAGATGTGATTTATAATAGTAATCAAATAGAATTGTCATAGATTCTACACATAAATCTTATAAAGTTAGCAACTCAAATTCATGTTAATTTTATACTAGAATCTTGATTCCACAAATTTGTTTTGTTTGGGTTCTATGGAGTAAGCTAGAGTTAGAAGATGGTAATGTGAATATATAATTTTTGATTTCATTCCCATCAATATATAATTTTTGGACTTTTGTCCCAATATTTCTAATAAAGCTGTAACTACACGCCCAATAACTCTCTATTTCTCATATTTCTTCCACTATCCCTTTTGAGTCCAAATTCTTTACTTCTGTCCGTGACCCATCATTTGATTTCATTCCCATCAAATAACCAAATCATGATTAAACCCAATCTTAACATTAAAATAACTAACTTACCCTTTCTTTCATTCCACAATCATTACCATCATCACCACTTCACCACCAACTTCACCATCACCATCATAAAACCATCTTCATCATGTTGTTGCCACCACCAGTCCACTATCATCACCTTTATCTTTGTTGTAACCGCCATCACATCCTCAGCACCTTCGCCATCAATCTTGTTGTTACTTCTACTAAATTTTCATAATTATTATCATTGACCCAACCACCTGACCACCAACTCCACCATCATAATCTCTAAAGAAAAAGGAATAGTAACAATATGGAGAAGGAGAGGGGAAATTTTATAGAAAAAAGGAAAAAGAAAAAAAATAATGATTATCCAGGTGATTGAAGCAATACGAAGATGAGTATTTAGATAGCCAAAAATGGAATTTTGACACCTACAGCCATGTGTGACCTATTTTTCATAAGAAATTTAGAAATTAAAATATGTAGTCTTTTAATTAATTTCATGGTCTACAACATAATTAAATTTAAGAATTTTTGGAGTATGCTTTATCATTAATTAATTTATTTAATTTTAACGGTTAAAATTTACTAAGATTTATTATATCTTTAGATCGTTAGATGAAGAAGTTAGGATCATTAGATGGTAATAAAAATTTAAGTACGTACACTATACAACATAATGATCGAATCTATAACGTGAGTTTCAAAAAAATATGTATAAAAAATTAAAAAATGGAGTGCCTACAGCCATGTTGGTTGTAGTAACATTTGTCTAGTAGATAATATCTTATTGATGAAAGTTTGATATTACTTATTGATAAAGAAAACAACATAAATGCTCAATTAAAATAAAATGAACCTCCATATCTAATTTTGTTGTTCTGCTATATTATATATTAATAATAGTAGTTCATTGATGGATAGAGACAGAGAGAGAAAAAACACCAAAGCAAAGTCGGTCATAATAGTTTATTGATATTGAAAATATCATAACACAGCAAGCCTAGCAAACTTTTGTTTTGCTGGAAAAACAATTTCAATATTATGCCATCTTTGACAAATTTAGTTCTGATGTTTATTATATTAATGTATATCCCCTACCAAGAGAAAAAATATATATTCCCATATTAAAAACGATATTTATATCTATTTCGTCTACACTTGACATGGGATTACATTTGCAAGCAACCTAACAAAAGAAAAGATATTATTTTGAGAAGAAACATAAGAATTTAGAATGAAAGAATGCTCCCTTTAAACATTTTCTTTTATTTAAATGTTGGATATATTTGTTATTCGATACATTGTGATCCAATCTTAGAATAGAACTAGAATCGATATGGGACAGAAGGAATGTTCTGATCAACAAGAAATTTCCATATCCGATGTAAGAATATTGTGTTGTTAGATCAACAAAAAATATCCTCCACCCCAGAAGAAAAACCAGCCTTATATTCTACCTTTTTCTTACAAAGACCAACAATACATCCCCCTTTTTATTACATCACAAGTCCAAAGAGGATCTAATAAAAGACAGAGAGAAGAGTATAACCGTAAGCTCCAAATATGGTTGCAAAGACAAAAATCGTAGATCAAGTTCACAGAGTTCCAACTAAGTACTTCAAAGGCTCAAAACCTAAATCAACCTGATTTACGTTAAAATATTGTAACTTAGTGGGATGGTGTTTATTAATGTAATTAGTACTTTCTTGCTATGGAAGTAGCAAGTGTAAAAGATTTCGTCTACAATATGCAAAATGTATTTACCTAACCAGTTAGTTTAAGAATCTGAATCAACTCGATATGATTTGGCTCGGCCCATGGTAGTCATACAAGGTTATGGAATTCTTGTGTTTAAAGCTAAAACAGAAATCCTCTAGTGTCCTGCTCCATGAAGCTCCGAAGACAAGACCGCAAACCTTCTAAAAATTGTCTAATTCTTGAGAATAACCTAGATAAAAACTGAAGAATATCATGAATGTCGGAAATTGTATTAGTCTCCATGGAATAAGTACCCAACGAGAAATCAAACCACAGTTTCCAAGGCCTAACAACCAATTCAGATAAATCTAAAAACTAAAATAAATAAAACACGATAAATGCAAGTGAAAGCCCTGTCCCGACCTGCCGGAGTTGAACCGGCGACCAAAGGATAGCAACGATGAACACATTGCAAACCTACACTCTTCCAACTGAGCTAAGGTCGGCTAAGGAAGACATGGTTTCACAAGCATTTAATGTTTGAAAAGCAGTTTTTTTTTTTTTGAAGAGAAGTACAAAATAAAAAACAAGAAATACAGATAGAAATCATGCTTAAAGACCTTTCTACTACTGCTAGAAACATAGGCAATAAATGCAATAATAAGAAGTAAGTAACACCACAACCATCGTAGACCAGTAAGAGGTCATGGAGTCCAACAATGGACGTTTCGCGGTATTCACTTGCGATTAGTAAGGCTGGGAGGACACATCTACCGCCTCGGTACTACTAAAAGTATTCAGGAGAACTAGGCCCACGACAAAATGTGCATACAAATAGCTCATACGTCATACTTTGAGATGGATGACAGCAGCTTCAAAAAGTAGCAACACGTCTATCACAGACGAAAGGGATTTGCATCAGCGACAGTTGAGTTTTCCAGAACAGCAATCGGAATATTATATTATTCCAATTCTAAGGATTTAAGCTCTAGTAAGACAGACCACTGAGCTGAATTAACATAAATCCGTCTCAATTCAGTGTGAACCATATTCCTGTAAATTTGCAAGCTCAATAGCTGCAGAAATGCTACAGATAGAACCTGACAATGGACGTGAGACAAGGAAGCTGAGCATATACTGTATACGTTTCATTTATACCTATGCTCCTTTCGTTAATGCTCCTTTTTTTTTAAAAATTTTTAAAGGATAGAAAATAGTTGATATCAGGACTCAAATCATCGTAGTGGAAGTGAACTCCACTATCAAGGATGGTTCTTTTTGGCGATGTTTTTAACAATTTTATTTCTTTTTTGGAGACAAAGGCCGAAGGCTGATGTCCACGGAGTTCGAGCATTTTAAATCTACCTTGATGGCTATGAACCGAGTAAATCTTATTTATCATGGATTCCATGCCTGTTTACCATCTTGTAGAATGAATGGGGTACCTTGTTGGCAATGAAGTGAGCGTTCTTATTTATCATGGATTCCATGCCTGTTTTCCATCTTGTAGAATAAATGGGGTGAAGTTGTAGAGGGTGATGCACATACCAAGCACACTTGCAGGTTCAGTAAGATGGAAAGTTCCCACAACAGCCTAACCTGCATGAAGAGTGAGGAGTCACCCACAAATGCCAGGAAAGAAACTGCATAATAAATTCAAGAAATAATATGACGGGAAAAATTTTCTTCAGAAGATCGTAAGCCCTACATAAATCAGCTTATTGAAAGATCAAGTTAAATATGATTCCTATATGGCATATGTATTCTATCTAAACAACGACACATCATGCACGGAAGCCAGCACGTCCTTTCACATGGCTTAATAAAGAGGAAATCCTATAAGAGTTGGGGCAGGACCGTCCTGAGCGAAATAAACAATAATTTAAATTGAAGACGCACGATAATCATAGAGAGAGAAAATTATAGCGGCTAATTTTTTCCACCGAGTTTGTGAATGCACCTGACTGCCCAAAATAAAACAAAATCATGCGACAATAATTCTATTCCAGTAACCAAATTGAATTATGGCTTTTTGTGACTAGTCAAGGTATAAATTGTCCATCCGAATCCTACAATTTATACCATAACATTAAGGTTGGAACATCGGGCAACCCTGTATGAGTACTTGCTTAGTGATGTCTTCTCCAATTATTTACCCTAATTTCTTACAACAATAAATGAAAGAAAAGGCACCATGATTCACACAGCAACCGAGAGATGCTGGCAAAGGTGTTAACAGTCGCATGACCTAATTAGTAAACAAACTAGGAATCAATCAGACAAGATTTTTAACGTAAGTACTACAGTTCTGACCATCTTTTAATTGAAAGGCTAGTAAATATAAATATCAGCACTTTCTAAAGAAAAAAAATGAAATGCCTAAAAAACCAACATTTGGATACATGGATATTACTGATAATATATAGAGGCCAAAGAATAATTTTATTGTAATTGAGGTCCAGCACAGCGTGGGGATTTTCCCTCTTGTAGCTGAGAGTATAAATGACTTGGCATGTGCGTATACAAAATTTCACATTCCAACATCCCACAGTAAAAATTTAAGAAACGAGACAATAAACCGTTTAGCAGGAAGACTCATCTGCATCAAAAATCATCATCTGCACCAAACACCAATAACTGGGCAGAGACAACATCGCTGTTTCAAAAGGAAGATAACCATGACCTGGAAGAACAAGACCATAAATATTTCAAAAATGATTGAAAAGAGTTAAAATAGTAATTGACTGAGAACACAGTCGAGTAGCAATAAACACCAGAGTGTACTTTTTAGATGGAACTTGAATAAACAAATTATTAGAGAGCTGAAATTGAAATTTCTGTGTATAGTACCTATCTC
This sequence comes from Posidonia australis, assembly GCA_024699735.1. Classification (NCBI taxonomy): domain Eukaryota; kingdom Viridiplantae; phylum Streptophyta; class Magnoliopsida; order Alismatales; family Posidoniaceae; genus Posidonia; species Posidonia australis. Next base: position 10,779 of record JAMKQA010002627.1, read on the forward strand.
TAAGAAAGTTCCATCAAGCTTGACATAAAAAAAGCTAGGGTTTATTAAAACTTTTTAAGTCGAAAATACTCTGATTCCTTGTTTCACCCACTACCATTTTTCGTGTTTCACAAGCAGCTTATCAGGAACCGAGGTTTTGCCTTTTCTTCTTGTAGTATCTTAAAAAAAAAAAAAGGAACACCCTCCCCAGCATATAATTAAGATTACTATGGCAAGAGAAACACCAATGGATAATTAAACTGACACTACAGTGCAGAAAGTGAATGTAAACAATCGAACCTACTAATTTTTTGTTACCAAAAAAAGTAGATTTCAGTTGGATACATACAAAATAAACAAAGAATAGAGAATTTGGTTTCCTGTTTCCTCCATTGGAGAATGTAGACTCAACAACCAAGCTTAAAATACTTAAACTAAAGTTGATATTATACTTGATTCTAATCTTTATTTAACCTCATCCACTTTTTTTTAAAGCAATATAAGACTTAATCTTAAGTCCCTCTTTGATTACAAGAATAACTTCAAAATAGAAATTACTATTCCGTTTGGTTGTGTAAAAATCGAACATATTTCAGAATAACTATTCCATGGAAAGGAAGGAATAAAATTATTTTGTGAAATTATTCTAATACATGTATATATATGATAAGTTTATTTTTTTTTTAAATTAATACATATATAATATGATGTATACATTCTCTAAAATAGATATATACTTTGATAATCAAGTTGATTATATTAATATACATATTTTCTACTAATTCAGATACTTATTTTACTTTTCACCGAAACTAAAATCTCCTTATACATACTTATTCACCTTTAAAAAAAATCACTTCCAAGTTGAATAACAATACTATTAAAATACTAATATCACTTTCCACTTATTCCCACTTTTATTATTCTACATCTAAATAGAAACTAAGATCTTATAATATCTCTAATTTGAATATCTAACATCTTACATTCATAATCAAATCATGAAAGATTCTAAAGGTGACTTCCACACTACTGAATATAACACTTAGTTCCCACATTTCCAACTAGTACAAACTTAATACCATTTGTAACTGCTCAAGCCCAATTAACCTTTAACAACCTCAGACCCAACAATTGAACCTAAAATTACTATAAGTTAGTTGAACTTGAATCGTTATAAATAGTATCAAAACTTATACCAACTGAAAATGTGAAAACTACGTACTATATTCAGAGGAGTGGAGTGACCTTTAGAATCCTATATTGTCTAATTTTGACTATGGACTTTAACGAACACATCAAATGTTCAAACAAAAGAAATTGTAACACTTAAAGGTTTAGTCCCACATTACTTAAGAAAAAAAGGTGGATAAGTAAAAACCATAATCAACTAGCATATCCACATCAACTAGCATATCCACTTCAACTTAAGAATTTTAGAACTGATTATTGAATTTGAGATTGCCATAGATCAATTAGACAAAAATCATTACGCAAAGTGGACTTTTTAGATAGAACTTGAATAAACCAATTATTAGAGAGCTGAAATTGAATTTTTGGTGTATGGTACATATCTTTAAGAAAGTTCCATCAAGCTCAACATTAAAAAAAAAGCAAGAATTTATTAAAACCTCTTAAGTCGAAAATACTTCCATTCCTTGTTTCAACCTCTACCATTATTCATGTTTCACAAGCAGCTTATCAGGAACTGAAGTTTGCCTTTTCTTCTTGTAGTATCTTAATAAAAAATGGAACCCCCTCCCCAGCATATAATTGAGATTACCATGGCAAGACAAAACACCATTGGATAATTAAATTGACACTACAGTGCAGAAAGTGAATGTAAACAAATGTTACCAAACCTATTAATTTTTTGTTACCAAAAAAAGTAGAGTTCAGTTGGATACATACAAAATAAACAAAGAATGGAGAATCTGGTTTCCTGTTTCCTCCATTGGTCATAATTCAACAGTTCCAGTTTGGGATAATCTTCTGCCAAATCACTGCCAAATCTCGCATTGAAAAACAATTTTCCTCGATGAAACCCCCCAAGTGATGCAATATCATCCCTCTTCGTACAGTTTCCTGCAGTATGGCAATGTCAAGTATCAATGAATGTCAAGTATCAATGACTATTTCTAGTAAATCCACTACGTGGACCTCTAGTATTAATAGGAAGCCACTGTACAAAACCTGAAGAAATATTGTGCATGCAATTTTACAAGCATGGACAATATTTTTCCATGGATCATTTTTTTCAGTCACGAATCATGTTAACTCCAGCATAGAGTGAAAAAAGGTTATTATACATGAAATGACGCAGCAATACATATGTGAGGAGCTGCTTCTCTGCTAAGGGAAAGTACCATGTGCAATTGGACTGACTGAAACAATAACCTAGATATGTTGCAGAATTGTGATCAGCTTTCAATGATCCCATCAAACCTTTAATTATTAAGGCACACAATCTGCATGGAAACCCAAATAAATCAATACTGTACTACACCATCAATTAAGCAAACAAAAATGTAATGCAGATGGACGAAGTATACCAACTCATTAGAATATGCATAATAATGACACTCAACTGTACTTCAGGACACAAAACCAACTTTTAACATTTTAAGCAATACAAAGTGTAATCTAATAATCTATTACAGATCTCTGAAATCTGAATAAAGTCTCACGACTGCTCCAAAGGAAACATCATAAATGCTTTCAAACACACATTCTAAATGGTTTGCAGGTAAAAATTTCTTTTCAGGCAGTAAACAGACGTACAAACAAATTTTTCCTAATTAAAACTATGAACCATCTATTCATTTTATTTAATTATTCCAATTAATTTTTAATAAAACGGAGTGAAAAAATATGTGTTTGAAGGGTTGAGGGGTCTTTTTTGATGATGAAGAAAATAACGTCCTACCGTTGGTGATTTCCTTTTCCTTGATAAATGTATGCTTATTTTTTGTGCATTTGCTGAATTATTAATTCTCATTTTTGAATAGTATTTGATGATTTTTTTAACAAATATGCTGATTATTGAAGCATCTTTTGTAGATTGACTCTAGACCTCTTATTTTAGTCTTCCCTTTTAGTTCGAATAGTATTAACTAAATACTTACACTTACTATTTTATCATCACTAATAGTATGATTTATTCGCTATTACCCAGTATTTGATTGTTTTAGATTGTTTTTCCTTGTTTAAATCAAAAATGCTTTACGTTGTAGTGTTTATGTGATTAGTTACTTTCTTATGAAAATCAATCATTACTCTTCAATTGAAATCTGTACACTTTTTTTTTGACACTAGATAATATAATGATTAGAGAGGAGTCCCAACATGACTCCAACAGGATTCGAACAAGGGAAGGAATGTGAAGTCCACTTCTCCAAGCCAGCTCAGCTACTTGAGTTGGTTAAATCTGTACATGTTATGCAAACTATTAGAGATGGAAATAGCCTTTTCTCATTTTGGACCTTTCTTCCTCTATTCACCCATTTAAACGTTCATTAGCAGCAAGCTTTGCATAGTTAGCAAACTCAAACCGATGAGGAAAACAGTAACTGATTTTTTCCATTTGTTTTAAGCTTAGCTGCACTATAATCCTATTAACTTGGCCATGGCATAATCAACACGTTCAAAGAAATGGATTTGTACAAAGAACAATTGTCCATTCAAAGCAATTCTAATGAAAGTATTAAGATCGAAAGAGAATCATGTATTCTACACTCGTAACAAAAGATTACAATCTCCTATATATAGCAGAATACATACTTAACCTGTAAAGAACCTAATAAATGAGTAATATAAAGATTAATATAAGAATCTATTTACTCTAACACTATCTCTCAAGCTAAAGCATCTAACATGCACAATTTGTTACATAATGATTCTTTGTATTATTGAAAAAGAACTTCACATCTTGAAAGAAATGAAAATAATAGTAGATGTTGTAGCAGTAGTAACAACATGTAGACAGACAACAACCATAATTAATCACATTGGCCATAAGGTAATTACACAAGGTTGATAGGAAACAACAATAGTCAATCACGTTAACTATAAGGCAATAGCACATTGTAGTAGTAGCCAATTACATTGACTATAAGACAGGTAGGAAACAACAATAACTAATCACATTAGCCATAAGACACGTAGGAAGCAACAGTAACCATCACGTTGGTCATAAGATAGTAACACAACAAGAAAGTTTTTTTGTGAAAACTTCTAAGGGTTTTTTAGTCAATTTTGCAATTTTAGAAAAATATTAAACTAAAATGCAAATGATCAAATAAATTGATAACTTCATTCTCCTCCCCTTTCCTTTTTTTCTTCACTTCTTCTTCTTCCTCCTTTTCTTCTTCCATGGATTCTAGGGTTTTCTAGGGCTCCCATAGTCGTTGATAGAATAGGGTATTAAGGTGCAAGAACATGGACAAACAGACGACAATCCAGGAGGCGACGGTGACAAGGATGAGGAGCAAGCATCCACAACACAGATGATATCGTAGAACTAATGCTAGACCATGGCGAGATCGAACTTAGATCCCACCAAGGACAATAAGAAGAACAAGATTGTGCCTTGACACATACAATTGGCGATGAGAATCAAGGAGTTGAGCAAGCCACTGGGGTCGATGACAATAACAACAAGCAACATGCTCACAAACATAATCCAAACTCAACTACTAAAAATCAAGGAGAAAGGGAAGGGTGACATCAAGTCCGCATCTAGGGAGTTTTAGATCCTCCTCCGCCTTTGATTGTCTATGTATCTATTTTGGGAGCAAGGATCGACAAAGGAGATGGATATGAAGAGGGTGAGGAGGTTTTCCCATGAGACCATCACTGCCAACGATGGTGTAGCAACGACAATTACTGCTCTCTCTCCTCCTTTTTTTGTTAAACCTTATGTTCTGATACCACATTAACAAGGAAAGAGAATCATGTATTCTTCACTCATAACAAAGGATAACAATCTCCTATATATAAGAGAACACATACTTAACCTATAACGAACTTAATAAATAAATAACACAAAGATTCATATAAAGATCCATTTACTCTAACAGAGTAATCAAGTCATTGGTAAGACTAGCTAGACCATATATTATCCATTGTACTAGGGACAATGGGCGGTAAAAATAATGAAACAAGTAATGCAAGATGGGTTTGTACCTCCTATAATTAATTAGCACATCCTCAAAGCATCCAGCAGGATAACCCATCCAAGAAAGAAATGGATTTCAAAAAAATCCTTTTGGCTAAGTAAAATGAAGCTTCAGTATCAAATGAAAGTTATGAAACCTATAAAAAATACATTTTTATAAGCAAACATCAAACCACCAAGTATTACTAGAACATGAACATGCATAGTTTAAAATACAACCTTAATACTATACACTCAATTCATTGAACCACGGCACCTGAAAAGTAAACAAACATGGTAAATTAGTGAATGCATACATAGATGACAGGATGAATTAGAATAATACAAAATATTCTTCTGATTAATCACATGACTTATGTCCAAGATTTCTTATAGCTTTACCTACATCAGTCATCACAGGATAGCTTTTGCTAAATTACATTGGAAAAGCATCAAGCAAAATTCTTTGAATTTCCAGCTTCATAGTAATTCATGCTCTGAAAACATCCACATATAATTCCTAACTATATTTTGTAATATTATATCAAACACGGGTGATTATAAAAAACAATGGCTGCTCGAAAAGAGAATATATTGATTATAGTTATTTTCAAAGGTAAAGTTTGTTTAGTGCATATTAATCATTAAATAAGAACTATGAACTATCAGAATTTTTATGTGTGTAATCTTATGCTAAACAAAGAGTTTATTCCTTAACAACGAGCCCATGTGTGGTTGATTTTTAATCAATCTAAGGCATAATCTGGCCAGTCCCAGGCTGGCTCATCAGGTGCGACCAAAAGAGTCCACTACAATAAGCCAAGTTTGGTTTGATTTTTAATCACTCTAAGCACAAATCTAGTCAGACCAAGGCTGGCTCATTAGATGCAGACCAAGGCTGGCTCATTAGATGCAGACCAAATATATAAGTGTCTCAAGAAGTAGATATATCCTTCTCTCTGTGGAAAACAATAAATTTTATAAAGTCAAAGCAAGTCCAATGCTACAAAGTGTCTTAAATAGAAAACGAATTCACCTTCGAGAACCACAATTGCAAGGGATCTTCTTTTCTTCCAAAGGAAATTTATAATTATAAGTAATCTCTTCACCTGCAGAGATATGCCTTTTTGCATAGATGAATATTTTTTTCTGGCCATCAACAGTGATGACCTTTGTATAGCAGTTTGGCTGCAAAACAAGTAAAATAGACCATTAAGTAACAAAGTTATTCATCTACTAATTTTGTTCAATAAAGAGAATGAATATATATACCTCACATGAATGATTAATAAACCTGGCAATTCCACCACGTTTGGTAGCATCAACCTGCAACAGAAAGACTAAATTGATGACAATGTGCAGTTGATATCTTGCAAAAAAATAAGAGGCATTCAACAATGTTGGAAGAGAGTTATTATCAATTTGACAATAAACAAGCTATATATTGTCTGGTTTCCTTCAGAATCTGCAAGAATAAACTAAATATTGTCTGTATACTGACCTAACTAAGACGAGGAGCAAGGCATCTTAACCAACTACTCTCCCATAAACATGTATATATATATTAACAAATTAAGAAAATATTTCACTTATATGCTAGTGAAACCACTATCATTATACCAGTCAGATATTGTTTCGGTGTTTTCCAGGAAACAGAGTAATAATGCATTCAAGTTGTAAAGAAGCAACCTAGATGAAAAATCATATCAGCCTGACTCATTAAAACAACAGGACTATTTTTGTACCAATATTTAAAGTTAAAGACCCACAAAATTTTTCACATGTAGAAAATGAAACACTATTGTCAATGATACTCACCACATAACCATCATCCAATCTGAAAAGATAGCTGCTGCCAAGCCCCATCTTTTCGTACCGACGCTCGCGTATATCTGATATCTGAAAATAACAAAAACACATGCCAAAAAATGTAGTAATTACTGATTCTTATCAACAACAAGATACCACTGAACAAAATGAACCTGTAAACATTTGTATGACTTACCCGACGTCGAATTAGTTCGCCCACATATTCAATCACAAAGTCTTCTGCCTCAATTGGCTCAAGAGCAACAAGACCCCAATCATGTATCTTGCTCCTTTGGAAACGTAACCTCTTTTTTCTAGCCTGGACACGAACACAAATTGGATCCCACAAGAAAAACAATCACAAACAATACAATTGAAGAAAATGAAGCCAGCCGAAACCCACCTGTAGTTGCGTGACTTTAAGTAGCTCGGCACCTTCTGCAGCTGCAAGCAAGTTTCTCAGCTTAACCCTATTTGTTCTAGCAGAAAGACCCTTCTGGTTTGAAGTTTGAGGCACATTGGACTCTAAACCGATCTTGGGGACACAAATAGAATGGATTCCCCTCACACGAGCTCTGTCAGATGGACTGGCATTTTGTGACCATCTATGCCATTCCCATCCACTGATGGAAGATCGAGCACAGCCATCTGATTTGGGGTATGGATTAAGCATTCTGAGCTTAGAGGCCTTCGACTTCTGAAGAACTAGTTTCTTTCTTTTTTCTTTTGTGCTTGATGAAAGCTTCAGAACCTTCGATTTCAAAGAGGATCTTTGTTCCAATTTCCTTTTTGCTTTCAATTGTGAATCCTTTGTGACTGCATGAGAAAATGGCACCGTCAAAGAAAATCAACACCAAAAATTTGAAAATGACCACAAGCTAAGTGAAAAAATATTTACCAAATAAAATAACAGATGAAATATGAAGGGAAATGCTTACTTTCTGAAACCTCAATAGCAGCATCCTCGGCATTCTTCATAATTTCCTTTGAATTCTGGCTGGAAGCTGAAACATCTGCAAACATATGTTCTACACAATTGCTGGAAATCTCTTTGCAACTATCAATATTAGGATCATTAGATTTCGATACCACACACCTTGCAACCATTTCCTGTTTCACATCCTTGTTACTTGAGGGTAACAGCAGATTGCCAGTCCCAATCTTATGAGTAATCTTTTTCACTTTATGAGCTTTATTTCTTGATGGTGAACCACATGATATGGTTTTTGAAACCTCAAGGGCATCGTCTTCCAGATCCATCAAAATTTTCCTGAAATTATGATTGGCAACCGAAGCTACTGCAAGCTTACTACCAGGAGAGACTTCTTTGTGGCAATTAACACTCGGATCATTAGATATGGATACCATGTTCCTTGAATTCTTAGCTTCTTCATTGCTTGATGGTAACAGAAAATTGCTAGTTCCAATCTTTTGAGTGTTTTTCATTTTATGAGCTTTACTTCTTGAAGATGTACCATTTAATATACTTCTTGATTCCTCAATTGCATCATTATCAAGATCCTCCATTGTTTTCTGTAGCTTTTGCTTGGAAACTGAAACTTTGCCTAACTTGTGCTTTGATTTATCAGAAGAGACTTTGTTGTGACGATCAAAAGCCGGACCTTTGGAATGAATTAGCACATTTTTAGATGCCACTTTACGCTCAGCTTCCTCATTACTTGATGGCAACAGCAAACTGCCGCTACTTCTATTCTTATGAGTGATCTTTCTCACTTTGTCAGCTTTTCTTTTTGAAGACGTTCCACCATCACGCGACATATTTTGATTACCACATTGAGAGGAACCTCCAAATACAAGTCTCTTTCTTTCGTGGGAATCAATTTCAAGATTACCCTTTTCTGATATGCTTGGTAAACCACTGCTTTCTGAAGAAATGCAATGGGACATTGTCCCAAACTTCTTCATTCCAACTGTTCTCCTACGAAAATACGTATATTTTTCACTCACTAAAGATGCCTCAGATGTTCCATCATAGTTATAATCGCTTAATATTTGTTTATGTTTCTCTGCAGGAGCAGTTGAATTAGAAGCCTTTCCATCATTAAAAGTATACACCTGAAACATACATGGAAGCACCATTAGACTAGGTCTAAGAATAAAATCACAGGTTGAAAAATCAGCAATGAGCTCCACCAATGAGTTGTTACTGTTATAAAGCTACCGAACAGGCAGGATGTGAAAATGAAAACATATAATATATTCCTATGCAAGAGAGAAGGAATTGCAGTTTTCACCTCGAAAAGTTTTCTTTTACCAGGGATCAAAGGAGCTTCAGCATCATCGATGCTTCTTAACATATGCCAAGATTCAAAACACTGCCTTAGCATATTCTCAAGATGATGGGTTCTCCAGTCTCCAAGAACAACTTCATGCAACTTCTGCCGTATTAACGCCAAGCAAACAAATTCACCAATCACAGGATAGTTTTCTTTTAAATTAGACGGCCTAACTTTGGCTTTATCAGGCAAATCAAGGGTCATAGAGTTCTCTGAAATTCCAGGGGGTGGCGGTTCATCAGATATTTGATCATCAACCCCATCTACTACTGGGAAAACTACTTTCTCAAAGGCACCAAGAAAGCCCACTGGATGATGACCAGGTACATCTGTTCCAAAGGATAATCCATGGATTCACAAAATCATGATAAATATTAAAGAAAACTAAAAATATATGCTATTATTCACACATTAAAAGAACAAAAGAATGATTAATAAGATACCAATTGGCTCGACTTCTTTGCCAACAGATACATTGACAGAGCAAACATGGTCAATAAGATGACATTCGGAGCTAGTATGACAAGAACGTGTATCCACAACTACATCCTGGAATCAGAATAGCACATTATAATCTTTTACAAGGATGGACTTATAAAGCACCAAAAAAACTAAATAAAAGTTCATTAAAGCTTTCCTTCAGAGTAAAAAAAGCTACATCATGCTACATGTGTATACAAACAGCAAACTGACATTTTTACAGGTACGAAACTTATGAAAATTTTAGGAGAAAGAACAAGGTTAACAAAGCAATCAGTTACATATGCCACATGAAGTAGAGAAATAATACCTCACTCCTTTTGTCATTTAGTGCAGATATAAACATTTTTGTCAGTTCCGCCTTTACAATATCTTCAAAATATTCGAATAAAGACACTTTTGCTGACACATACAATGCATCTTCCACAGTTTCTTGGATTTTCACTATGTCCCTGTTGTATATGTTTGCAGGATGCATAACGCTGATATTGCCACTGGTTTCTCCCTCAACTAAGACAGCTTTAGGAGTGTCACTGTCTGCCATTTGATTTAGAGGTCCAAAACCAGGGGGAAAATCTATATCCCAAGGGGAAGATCCTTGATCGATATGACACTGTAAAACAATAAGACCATCAGATACTGCAAAATTAATGAAGAGAGAAATCTGTAAAAAAAAATTATTGGTTAAAAATAACTTAGAGAAACATTTTCTCTGTACCTCATCAATACGAAATTTATCAAGCTTTGCAGGTGCAACAGCTGCATGCAAGACAAGAGTAGTACCAGACCAGCGTTTTCTTTTGCGCCACTTATTGCAGTGGTCTTCTATTGCATCATAAAATACAGCATTCCAGAGCAGTCTCATGCAGTCATCATAACAGACTCTGCAGACAACTGATACCAAATCCCGGAAGAAATCTGCACACATACCACCCCTTGCAATTGCAAATGAATTTGTTTGATCTATATTTTGAAAGTTCATTTGATAGCAAACTGGAAAAGTGTCATTGTTCTCAGATGTAGCAAATTTCTTTTCCCCTGTAATCTTTGCCTGCAATTGAGAACTATTCAAGAAAAGACCAGAGAGTGCCACGATTTTTATTGCATATCATAGGAAACATACCTGTTTTACAGATGAACAAAGGTTCGCAGACGGATTCGAAAGTACAAGGGATTTCGCTTGATTTGAACTTTTGGAGTTTGTATGATTGCAAACTGGAAATGAAACAGCAACATTGTTGTCAAACGTACCCAAAGTCTTTGGCTGCAATAGAAAAATAATCAGGAAAATGAAGCAAATGGTATCAAAATTTTACTTACAAGTTAATTATAGAAAGCATACCTGTTTTAAAGATGAACATAGGCTCGTAGACTGATTTGCTACTTCGGCCTTAATATTGTTTTGGGCTTTCTTGGATTCAACAAAGTCTGGTGCAATACTACTAATTATCTTGTCCAAGACTGTGAGATGGGCAGTTCTCATTATTCCAGAATGCAGTTGACTTGAGACTTCTTCTGCTATCATCCCTATTAAATTGGATATAGAACCAGAATTTTCATTTTCTATTCCAGTTCCAGAATGATCATATGCCCTCTCTCCACTGAGTTCACTCCACTTCTCAATTAAAGAAACAAGAGTACAAGGACCAAACTTGCTTGTTACATGGAAGATCTGGATAAAAAGGTTCAATATAAGAACATCAAAACAAGTACAGATAAAAAAAAACGCAAAAGACTAAAGAAAACTAAACTCCCACATTGTTTGACCTTTAGGTAATTAATATCAACGAAAATCATGTGGTGACATTTCTAGCTTCTTCAAAGTGGGCAGAAATACGGTTTTCCATTTAGAAGGTCATTGCAGATGAAAAGCTAGCAGGGTGTATGCTGCATAAAATCTGACAATTCTTATAAATGAAACCAAAAAATCCAACCCATATACAAAGTAGGCAAAGTGTCAGTAAAAAAATTACATGGCTTTCAAAGCAATTCCATCTAAAATTACTGGTTTATAGGATTCTGTTGAGTTAAATTCTGAAGTATGAAGCTCACAATAATGTATGTTTTGGTACAGCAGAACAAACATAAAAAATTGTTAAATGTTGAGATTTAGTTAAGAATCAATTTACTTATTTCTAAGCCAGGTTTTTATCCTCTTTTCCAGACCAATTTTTGGTTGTTGTCACTAACCCAATAGAACCAATATCATGCTTGTGGGAGGTTTTAAATGAATAAAAAAGCTATAAGCCCTTTGGAGTAATTTAAAATTTAAAAACTAAGGACACGGTTTGAAGTCAAAATGTAATGCACACAGAAATTATTCTTGCAAATTAAACACTTTTCTGGGAGTGAGACTTGGGTAATTAAGAATGTTGGTAACTCAATTTGTTTCCTATAGTAGGAAATCCAAATTAAAGATCCAAGCCATTTAAACATAAAGAAGATTATCAAAGCTTCTAAAACCCGAACGTCTTTTGATTTGAAGCTCTATGATGATGACCCAGATGTACATTCTTCAAGTTAATTGGAAACTGCCAATTTTTCAGCACTTGATAGAAATCCTCAAATGAGATGAATTTTGATTTCTAGAAATTTAAGACTGCTTAGATCAAATTCAACAGTTCGGATTTACATATGACTTTATCATGGAATAAAAATTAAGAGTATCAGCACCGATGTTGGAGACAGGGGGTCATGCATGGGTCATTGCCACTCCTTCCCCCGTTAAAATGCCTTATACTTTATATATAATTAAGAAAAATGATAAAAAGGAGTACTGAGGTTTCCCACCCCCTCTTGAGATTTTACATCTTAAAGCTACGCCCCCCACGTTTATATTCCTAGCTAAGCCGCTGCTCAGCACCATAAGCACTCTCAAGGGATCATAAGTGTCACTCCCATTCCAGACACAAATAAATAAGATCATGGCCCCAAGAGCACCGAAGCCAAACTTGTGAAGTAATGAACGAAACACTGCACAGTTACCTGAGTAAACTCCACGTAAATACCTGGAAGAAACATTGGAAAATCCAAGTTTAAGCTTGGTTTAAACTTTAAAGGATATGTACACAAAAGTTATTTTAAAAACAAAAGGTCATTTTGAATATATGATACCTAGGGAACCAAAATTACACTCGTGAAGAGCAATAAAGGGGTACTATTGTCCTTAAACTGAAAAAATTGGACCAGTTAAGAAAATATGGGCAATAGGGCACTCTAGGTAGAAACATTTTTAGTAAAATAAATGTCAAATGCTTTGAATTTTGTACCTTTAGTGATTCATGAAGATAACTACTGTGGTACCAATAGTTGAGTTCTGCAAAAGAATGAGGACCTTGTTTTCTACCTTCCTCATCCTCAAACATCCAACAAGGCTCTTCACTCGATAGCATCTGATACAAATCATCAGCGGATATTCATCCAAAAAATTAGTCATCTAACTTCTAATATATGACAGAAGGCTAACTATCAAAATTGATGTTGTCCTTTTACAAAAAGCATAAATAGCATCGTAAATTGCAGAAGAAGAAGATGAAGTATCAGTGTTCCTTAACTGACAAGAAGGATGTTAGAAACCATTTGGATGTGTAGTGATACCTGAGCTTGGTTCACTTTCTGAGGTTCAGAAGCATATGTACTGTAACTAGTTGCCGCACTTTGTCCAACAGGTTGTGAAACCGGGTTTCCACCGCAAACAACAGGCACATGCATAACATTGCTATCTGGAATTGGCTGTGCTGATGAAACACTAGAAATCCAACAAGCTGTGCTTGTGTAGTGGCTAAGATATTTTAATAGCACTCCATTTGCAAGGCTTCCATTCACAATAGGGTATACTGGAAGGTCTTCCGGTAAAAACCCAGTAGATAAGCCCTCACAAAGCTGCTCTTGCATGTATGGTCCGCACATCTGCCCATTTTCATTAATGTACATCCATCCAGTCATACACGAGGACTGAGCACATGTGCCATAATTCATTCCCTGACATGCTATCACCCCACTATCACTTGTAGGGATAATCTCACATGCATTACTCGTAGACTGAGAGCTTCCCTCCATCACCACATTCGACCCAACTCGAGGGTGGCATTCAATGGAGAGCTCATCAACCCCTTCAAAACACCTGACAACAAGAACCCACCAAACATTAGAAGCGCATAGACTCCACATATATCCATGAGCAAGAAAATTCTGGAGTTAGCATTATCCAATGTGACTAATATAGCACATTACCGCCGGTCCAAACAACAGCTTCCATGTCGACATTGTGGAGAGTCGACATCGTCGATTTCCCCTATGCACACGTGTGGTTCCTCACGATCCGGTGGTTCCAACCCGGTCATCTTCAGCCTCTTTCGTGAAGAAAAGTAATGGTCGTGTTCCGTGGCGAGGGCCTCGGAGCGATAGCAATAGGTATCCACTGCACCGCTACACCGAGTCTCGTAGTCGTAGATCATACCTTCCAAGATTTCCTCGCATCTGGCCTGAAACAACGCAGTATGGAACCGCGAAACAACGACATGAATTGCAAATCCAACAAAATACAAGAGGAAAAAAAACTTTATTACTTTTCCGGTTGAAACAGAAAATTATTCATAGAAACGGAAAAAACGAGTCCGATCTGGAGACAATCGAGGCGAAATCATGGATGAATAAGGATTAGCACACGAAATATGGGGAGGGGGGATTTCAATCATCACCTGATGCTGAGGATCGGAAGGACGGTCGATCCCCGAGATCGAAGGGGAGGAAGAGCAGCGGCAGCAATTCTCGTGCATCGTACCTTTGGGGGCGGGGGGACGATCGGCGTCAAAAGTCGACGGATGTGGGGAGGAAGGCCGCCAGATGTTGGGGGAGGAAAACTAGGGCTGGCACATCCGGATTTAATGGATGACGAAAGGCTTGAGAGTTTAACACACTCCCACCCCTTTCTCTCTCTCTCTATGATATATATATTTTTTTTTATCTATCTATATATATAATTTTAACAAATCAGAAAAGTATTTTGATTTATTAATTTTAAGAATTATCAAATTTTGTTCTTAAATATTTGAGATCATGATTTTAAACCATAATCTAAAAGAGTGTGAGCCAATCTTTTTTTTCGACAAATTTAATGAATAACGATAGTTATAAATTTGACAAAAAATCAATGCAAAAAGTAAGTATGCAATAAAAATATAATCTCCACTAAATTTCAATGAAAAGTAAGTAGAAAGAAATTTATTACTATGATGATTCTAACATAATTATTACAACGCCTGCCAAGGTACGCGAAGGTGCAATTACAAGCTAAGGCATCACACACATTTTGAATATTAAAGTTGGCATAGCGACTAAGCATGTTGGAGGCCTAATAGTCCGGTATGAATGAAATTTTTTTATTGAGTGGGAATTTTGTTTTATCCAAAATAGATAATGTTTCGAAAATATTATTATTTTAAAAATTTATTACAAAAATAGACTTGCATTCAAACTATTTTCAAAATTAAACCTCTAACAGGTTCAAGTGGACCTCACATGACCACTAGTCTGTCAGCATTTTTTTCTATTTTTTACTGAATTCAGCACTTATACCATCGAATTCGATTAGTAGTAAACTACACGTTCGTTTCACCTAAATTCAATTCTTTAAAAACAGAATTCAATATAAACAAAACTTAACATAATTGAATTCAGTACTCGACCAAATTTAGAATTCAACAATGTCACAGTCGAAATCAGTGTAAATAGAATTCGACCATGCCATAGTTGAATTCGGTGTAAATAGAATTAAACAGTATCATAGTTGAATTCTGTCAGAAAAAAAACTCAAAACAAAACTCCGAGCCTATTCATCATATACTCATTATTCTAATCTAAAAAAACTCCTATTCATTATTCTGATATAAAATAAATAAACCAGAACTCCTGTTCAACTTAACAAATAACTAAATATGTATTGATATTAGAGCCTATTCATTATCATTCAACATAATCATTACATATAAATCAAAACCACTTAAACATGTATGTTCTGTTCATTACAAATCAATTAAAATAACTTAAAAATTAACATAATCATCTGTGATTTCAACAGAAATCGACGAATAATGCAAATGTCACTTGCAAGATATCTTAATATTATAATAACGTCAATCAAATTTAGTAAGTTCAAACACCTTATTTTTTAAATCTATTAATTTACTTTTACGATATAAATCGACAACTTTAGAAGTACTACCTCATAGTCAAGAGTTTTTCAATCCATAACAACATTTTTATCCCAATGAACTAATATTGGTACCATACAATTTGTCATGTTGCCACTACAAATTAAATAAACATATGTTCAGATATTATCATTATAAGGCTAAAAAATCTTAACAACATAGATCAAAATATGAAAAAAGAAAGATAACAATACAAGAGCAAAGTCATGTAGAATGCTTGGACACCAATATGCATAACACGTGCCTAAACCCATAAAGAGCCAATATGCAACTCGAAAACAATAGTTGCAAAACACAATGCTTGTAGCTGCAAAATACAGTAGTAACCCAAAACACAATGTAGCTACAAAACACAATATGCAAAACACAGTAAGCACAAATGTAGCTGCAATGTAACATGAAAAATACAGTAGGCACAATGTAACTGCAATGTAATATGCAAAACACAATATTATCTAGCAACCCAAAATAGTTGAAATACTCTATAGCATGGGGGCTAGAGTAAAACATAATGTCGACATTTATTATACTGAAAACAACTAGAGTAGGGACCAGAGTGGGAGCGATGTCGGTGTGGAGACTGAAGTGGGGACCAAGTGAAAAGAGTTGAGAATGCAGAAGGGATGGAAATGCCCTACTACCTGGCCATCGGATTTTGTAGCAAATTCAACTCAACTCCATATGAGTCGAATTCTACTTATAAATGAATTATTCGATGTTTAAATTGCTGAATTTAACTATCCTTACTTCAAATTGAATGGAATAAGGAATTCAATAGTGTTGTTGCCGAATTCAATGGAACAAATAACTATGATTTATTGCTAATTGAATTTGGCAATACAAGTGCCAAGCTCAATAAAAATAGGGAAAAAATGCTGACAAGCATGTCAAAGGCTTAGTTTTGAAAATAGTTTGAAAGGTCTATTTGTAATAAGTTTCTAAAATAATATTATTTTGAAAAAATAGCCTCAAAAATGAACATTTCCTTCTACTTTTCGACCTATTCCAACCTACATTTCTTCATATAAAACACTACATAAGGGTTAGCTAGAGTTTTTGACAAATTCTTTTTAATCGATAGTAGGGAGCTCCTAAAATTAGAATTTATCCACTCCCATGTGACTTAAAAAATATACATAGTTAGAATTTGCTGCTTATTTTCCAAACCAACGAAGTCAAGAAACTTCAATTCTCATTTTAAAAAATGTGAATGTCATGTTGATGCCTTCAAGTATACCTGATTCTTACTTTAGTATTCTAAACTTTAAAAGGAATTCCTTTAATACCGTTAACTTTCATTTTGTCTTGATTTCAAATTTAAATGTTAACACTATTTTAAGAAAAATAAATCCTCTCTTTTTCTTTCTCACCATTTCTCCCCGAGTACCACACGTGAGCCCAACGTATCAACAATAACAATCTTCGCAACTTCTTTACAACAAACTACCTACAAGCTAAACCAAAGCCCCATGCTTCCTTAGTGAGAGTGAAAAAAGAACAAAAGAGTAGACATACAGAGAGAAAGAGAGTGTGTGAGTCTCGAAAGAGAAAGTTCAATCTTTTTTTTCTTTAATCACCATTTGTTATTCTTTGATTCCTACCTTGATTGAGGGAAAAATCCATCTATGTCTCTTGGGACAGGCTGTGTAGCGACCTATCACAAGTCGTTACCTCTTAATCTAGCTATATTTTTTTCTAATTATATTGACTATGAAACTAATTCCAATAAAAGGCCACATAATTAAAAACACTATTAACTGAAATAAAATTAAACCATTAAATGCTCACTAAAATTCCTGAAGTGTGGTCGAGTGACTCCAGCTCTACGTGTACTAGTAAACTCCTACTCTTATCCTGCATCTGCGAAAAACACCAACAAAATACATGTGAGTGACCACTAAAAGGTCATCCAGCACACACCCCACCTAACGCATACACACAACTCTGACATCTTTTCTGGATGTTGTTACACCACACGAGGTTATGCATTGTTGTCCAACAAGCACACCTCCTTTGAAAACCATGCCATTGAAAACATTCTTTTCCTTTCCTTTCAAAATCATATCATACCTTTCCAAAAACCATTTCCTTTCATTCCTTTTGAAGCCATATACATGTCTTCAAGACCTTTATGCATTACTTGAAATGGCCACACTTACCAAATCGGTCCACAACTGCACCACAACGCCACACTAACACAAGATCTCTACTCAAATTCATTTAGAAACCATATTTCAAATCTCAACGCCATTCATGGGTGGAAACCACACAAAACCATTTGCTACTCACGGTGACAGCTACACAAAACCATAACGCTACTCACGATGAAAGCCACACAAAATTGTAATGCCACTCACAGGTGAAAACTACATAAAACCTCATCGAAGGCGAAAAGTCAAATAAGCCACATCGCCACTCACGAGTGAAAAACCACACGAAGCCACATCACTACTCACAGGCAAAAAGCACACGGGCGTTAACAGGTACCACAAAATCCATATTTCAAATCTCAACACCACTTACTAGCGAAAACCTCACAAGGTCTCAACAAAACTGGCCACAAGCAATTGTCAGATACAAGGTCCCCAAAAACCACTTAGAGGTCTCACTATCCTGTATAGGTACAGTTCGTCGGCTATGTGGTTCTTACAAAACCATGATACTCGAACTATACGATGTATCATGGAACCACTCAGAGGTTTCATATCCGCTGGGTCCACTGCCACAATTTACTAGGTTCGGTCAGTATCCTAAGTCTTCAGCATCCGAAACGAGTAGAGTCTCATACCTCCAAGTCCAGCCAGTACCTCGACTCACAAACTTCAGCCTCAACCTCGTGAACAACATCTAGGAGTATCATACCTCCAAGATCCGACAATTACTTACCTCAACCTCTTGGTCCCACCACACACAGAAAACACCGTAAAACATTTTCCAAAAGTTTTACAAGACATATGCATTTTTTTTCCCAACTATTTTGAAAACCAATACAAAATATTTTAAATCATTTCTCAAGACACCATCAACTCAAACCACACTTTTAAAGCTTTGGGGAAATCATTGCCTAAATCATTCAACACTTTTCTCAAAAATCATGGAAAAACCTTCTTGAACTCACACACTAAAGGCTATTCAAACACAGAAACTACATTTAAACCAAAACTGAGGAAAAACACACCATCTAGGCTAGAAACTAACTCAAGAGGACCACACAAGGACTAAAACAAAAGTCTTGTAATCGAAATGGTTTGCAAGGCCAAACTCATCAAATCCTAGAGTGATTTACAATCTCTGTAATTAATTTAAACCATTCAGGAGTAAACTTAGCATTTCTAGATCATATAACCTTATTTTATCTTCAAATAATGGCCATTACTAAATTATTCGCCTTGGATTTAATGGACTTAGAGATCCTTGTGTCCAATGTTAGACATAGAGATCCCTACGTCTAACAACACTGACTGCTAATTCTGGCCAAAACCAACCTGAAACTATCCTATAGTCTAGTTATTCATTAAGGAAGGTCTAAAATATAACTAAATGCTATCAAAAACTTTGTATCAAACATACTAACAACTTCCTAATCCATTTGAATCACCATTTTACTTATGCATGCATTTAAATCTCCATTTGGGGTGTAAGACGCAAAACACTTTGCATCCAATGTTAAACCCAGCTTGGGCAGCATCCTACAACCTAGAGTTCCCAGTTTTAATTCAATCCCCCACAACTAACATGCACCAATATCCAATTAACTAGGAAACCAAACCACAAGGTAGGAATAAGCCCACTCACTACAACATGCACTATATATCATTTCTGACACAATTAAATATATCATTACAGGGAAAACCCACTGAAATCACACTAACAGGCATTGGACACACAATTCTGGGCGTCCTTTGTTGAATGCACCAAGTCCCACATCCAACCAACTAAAATCACGCACCAGGCAAAAGTCCTCCTTTATCATGCAATAAATCCCCCCAAACATCATGCAACCATCACACAAGAGAAGAGGGACATCCTCACACGACCAGGCACAAAATCACTACCCAAAAGAAAAGCTTAAGGACGTCTACGAGGGTGTGTACCTTGCACCCTTAAGGCGAGCCAACCGGTGATCTGACACTTCCACAAGCTCCTGGTCATGCCCCGAACACGCTCTGGCCATCCATCATGCCTACAAGAGTCCACACAACCACAAACCCTAGAATCAGTGGTGTCACCCAAGAAAGAGAGGAGAAGAAGGAGGAGGAGGAGGAGAAGAGGGCATTAAGCTCAAGAACCATCCTTACACCTTCTCTTTTTCCTCTCCCAGGCTCCCACGTACCTAGAAAACTACTGCAGACAGCCTCACACCAAGCCAAGGGATGGAGGAAGGCAGAGGGAAGAAATCTTTCCGAAAAACTATTGACTTGCACTATATATAGGCAACAGCAAAACTCAAAGTATTATACGCGGCCGACCATGTGTCTAACATAGGATGCACCATACCCTGCATCCAACACTTGCAAGGCCAGAAATCAATATTCCAAGTGTAAGATGCGAGATTTCTTGTGTCTAACATTAAACGCATCATTTCTAGTGTCTAACACACTTAGATTCCAGATTAAATATCTGGCCCAACTGTCACCTAAGAAACTAGGTCGTTACAGCCTATATCTAAAATAGCTGCAGTGGAGGTGGATTCCGCCACTAGGGAAGCGATCTGGCCACAAGAAGTGTCTTCAGAAGGGGACCAACTCCTATCACAACTTGCAAGAGCTTACCCTTCTCCGACAAACGCCTATTACTCATGAAGTGATCAACCACCGTGGAAGCCCTCTCAAACTTGGTTGGTCTTGAAGAGAATGATGCCACTGGCATGGAGTTGGTTTTTTGGTTTGGGGTGATTGTGTGTGATAGTGGGCTAATGTTCGAATCTACAAAGTTTATGCTTGAAACATCTAGAGAATTCATGGGAGAAGAAGAAGCATGTGATTGGTGTTTACAGGTATCTGAGAGGCTATCAGACTCCATAATGCTTGAATTGCTGATTGTTGGCCTAATCGATGGGCTTTCAAGCTAGAGATTGGAGGCAATGGGAGATGCTTATATTGGAATAAGCCTATTTAGTAATCTTTGCAGATGATCCATTGCTTCATCTCTTTCTTAGTTGGTCAGCTGCAGGAGCTGAAGCAACTACTTGATATTCTCTTCATTCTTCTTCATCTCTTCCTCTGTTTTAGTCCTAATTGCTTCTAAATCTAGTGTTGTGCAGCAAAGCTTGTGTCATAGGTCATCTACACTCTCCTAATATCCCCACAAAGCAGCCATCCCTTCCATTGTCTCCATGACTCCCTAGTTGCTATACCCCTAAGATTTGCTATTTGTTCACTTGTGAGATGAAATACCTGTGATTTGTGGGGTTTTGTCATTTGGGTTCTTCAAAAGATGTGGCTTTGATGTCTCACATTTGGGTGTAGATTTGCAAATGGGCAACATGTTCAAGCTTGATTTATAGGATGTTGTTGTTGATGTCGATAATTTCTTAGAGGAGGAGGTGAAGACAACGCCGAATGGAAGTTAGTGTTTGGACATGGTGAAGAGGATGAGGATGATGGTGTTTCTGAGGAGGAAAACGAAGTGGGTGGAGATAAGGAAGGAGACAAGGTGGTAGACGAAGACGGCGAAAAGGCAAGAGTGGTGACAGAAAGCACATATGTGGAGGGGTATTTTTGGTAATAAAACATTGTAAAATATTTTAATATTGATGGAAGTATAGATGTGAATTACGGTAATACTTGAGGGTACCAAAATAATCCTTTTTAAATTTTAGAATGCCAAAGTGAGAATCGGGCATAATTAAGGATACCTATATGACATTTACTCTTTTAAGAAGGTAGGAAAATCATAAAACTCCACTTCTCATTTAAAGTGGTTGTGTGCTAATAATTAGAACTTGAGTTCTGTAAACTAGATCTCAGCTCCATTTCTACTAAACGCATCGCATCCTTGAAATCAATCGGAACCTAAAAAAACACTAGAATTAAATCATGCTCAGCCAATAAATTAAATACATAAATAGGTCAACAATGATCAAGCAAAAACAAAGTAGACAAACCACGATTAGAGAAGCAAAAAAAAACAAAATTAATCGATTGGATGCTCAAAGTTCGACATAGTTCACTGACAAAATGCCGCGGCTTTGAAAACTTAGGTATCGTTTGGTATAGATTCTGGTACTTGAGAATATGAAATAATCTTGATAGTGGGTAGAATTGAAACCTATGGATATGGATTTTGGGGGTTGATGT
Organism: Posidonia australis; assembly: GCA_024699735.1. NCBI lineage: Eukaryota > Viridiplantae > Streptophyta > Magnoliopsida > Alismatales > Posidoniaceae > Posidonia > Posidonia australis. Next base: position 33,010 of record JAMKQA010002627.1, read on the forward strand.
AGATGTCAACATGTCCACTCATGTTAACACCTTTTGTTGTGATCACCACTTGTTCTTTGCTTTTACAGGTTGACAAGACATCACACAGGAGTATAGTTGTTGTGACAAATGTGGGTTCTTCAATTCACTAGGTCAGCGACAGGATGCTGCCCAACAGCTTCTTCATGCTATGTGTTCTTCTTTCCCTTCAAAATAAACAAGAAAATAAAGATCTAAATTAGTCTATGTGCAATAAACAATACCGAAATAAACAACATGAATAAATAAAAACGAAATACTGACCGGGGATTGTCTCCACATGCATATGTCATATGCTATATTATGTCATGCAATGATTTATCTAAAAAAAAAATGAATCATTGAAACAATACTCGCTTCACCCTCGTGTACTTTGGAGTGGATAAAGGAAGTAAAGGCAAACAGAGCTCTGAAAACGCTTTGGCTCTTTAGGAGGGCTAGATGTTTGGGATCTGAGTCTCTTTGTTGATATTTTGATAGAGTGGGGCTAAGGATCAAGGATTTTTCAGAGTTTCCCTCCTTTTCTTAGAGTCTCTAGGTTTTCTGACTGACTCCTAGGATTTTGAGAGTGTTTCCTCTCAAACTCTTGACTTAAAGGCCTATTTATAGAAGGCTTTTTGATGTTCTATCTTGTAGGAGAATAAGGAGATAATATCTAGATATCAATAAAATATCTAAGATTAAATTTTTAAAAATAAAAAATCAGATATTTTATCTAGATATTAATCTAAATGTATACTCATGTTAAAACGATACGATTCACTTAAACGTGTACTTAACGAGTCATGTTGTGTATACACACTAATAGACAATTCGTGTTTGGGTTTAGTATTAGGTACACGATAATTAAATGGGTCGTGTTTGGGTTTAACATATATGTATAGTATATACATTTATACACGACACGATAGGTACACGACACGATAGGTACACGACACGATCCATTTGACAGGTCTACCACTACACACACTTGGTGACTCAAAAGTCACTCAGAAACCACAACAGAAGGATGAAATTCTACACATCCCTCACCTCAATATCTGAACAAACACAACAATAGGAAACCACAACAACAAAGCAACAACCACACTCATCTGGAAAGCCTTACGCTTCACCTAGATGCGACGACAGGAGGACGGAGCTGCAAACACCTTTCATGCTAACACAAGAACAAACAATAACAAATATTTGACAATAGATAACAACAACAATAACAAACAAGAACGTCAAATAACAAGTAGTCAAACAAATGCAACAACACATGACAAACAGTAATCATGGAGGCTACATAAGAGGCAGCCAGCCACAACACCTCTCTCTCCAGAGCAACACCACAGTCCAACCACAGATAGTGGCAAAGTATACATGTCCTCTGGTTGGCTAACATGAGATGCCTAACCCCCTCAAAGAAATTCAGGGCATTTCTCTCTCTCATACCCTATCTTCCAGTAGCCATACTCACCTACCTAACTAGTACGCACAACATACGTGCTTTGCTTGCAGTGACAAGACTCGTCTGGTTTTCCACACACAGCAAGGTTTCCAACCCTGTATTCTGACACTGAATCGTGTCTAGGGGCTACCGCCACCAATCCCACAAGCAACATAGTGCTCAATCCATACTACCTAGTGGACAGTACCATAACCACATTCCACAAAGTTGAAGAACTCAAGTGCATCACCCTACAAGGCAATCGCAGCTTCACACTCCGCCAAACAAGGAAACAACAAACCAGGTGCAGGCATCTAAATTACGGGGCCATCGACCAAACATTCCTAGATTAGTGCTCCTAGGTAACCTAATGCTATGATACCACCTTTGTAACGACCCGACTCCTAGCTGTTACCCAAAATCAAACTATCTTTTTTTGTAATAACTTGCATCAATTCTAATAGTAAATCCATCCTTAAACAATATAAATAAAAAAGCTATTAACTGAATTAAATTAAACTAAACATTTATCTAAAACCCTTAATGTGTGGTCAATTAACTCCATTTTCACGTGCACAAGGAAACTCCTACTTGTATCCTGCACTTGATGAAATACTAAGTAAACACACATGAGTGACCACTGAAAGGTCACCCAGTACTCACCTCACTGAAACACACATTACTCTGGCATCTCTCATGGATGTTGCACACAATCACAAGCATTACTTTTTTGCCCCACAAGCAACACGACTTTTGAAATCATGTCTTTGCGAACTATTCTTTTCTTTTCTTTTCAAAATCATTTTTTGTCTTTTCTTTCAAACCATATGTAACATCTGTGTCTGGGTTTTTCCATTTAATATAAACCATGGAATTTCAGGTAATTATTTGTGTATGGTTTATTAATGGTCAATCTAGTTTGTGTTTGTTGGTTGTGGGCTCTCTTTGTGTTTTGTGCCTTGGTTTCTCCCTTGTGGTGTGTTTTCTTTGGCCAGTGGGTCGGTTCTGCTTTGGGACCCGTGCTTGTGGTGGACCCACTTCGGCTTGGGCTTTGACTTGGTCAAGAGCCTGCGGTGCTGTGCCGTGCTATTACCCGTCTTCTCCACGCCCGTGACTGAGGACCCGATCTCGTGAAACCTAGTGGGGGGAGGACTGCTCGTTCCGTCCCCTCCGTCCAGAGCTACGCGTAGCTGGTGGACGTCGACGAGATTTCGGGATGACAGACGTCGGAGGCGTTAAGAGGAGGTGTGCGGCATGGGGGGAGAAGCAGAGAAGCAGAGAGAGGGCGAGAGGGAGTGTGGTTGCTGCAAAGGAGCTCGCGTGAGTGTGGGAAGTTGGGCTGGTGCCGTGCACCACCGGTGTGAGGGTACACGAGGCTCGTCGGTGCCAGGTACGCGTTTCCCTATTGTTTTCCCTACTGTTTCCTTCCGTGGTTGAGGCATGTTGGGCTTGAGGGAAAAATCATGAAAATGATGTTTAAATCATGCAAAAAATGGGAAAATGTTGGGAATGAGATGAATGATGTGAGCATGTTGATATCATGCTGATTTATGGGCGTTTTGTATGATTTTCGTGGGTGTTCTTGAAGCATGCTACAGTGAATGTGTTTGGGCTTGATGCCTTTGTGATTTTTGTTAGAACAACATGCTTAATGGATTCATGTTTTGATTGAGGGGTTTTGAAGTAGACTGGGAGGTCTACACCCCATGTTTTATTGGTGATTTTAGTGGCATGTTTGG
>JAMKQA010002628.1:0-106358 GCA_024699735.1 Posidonia australis
GGGCCGGGCCCGGCCTGCGGGAGTTTTTGCCGGGCGGGCCTGGGCCGGCCCGACCCGTTTTCCATGTCTAACTAAATGGATATTAAATAACCCAATTATATACTCATTCTTATATACTATAGTAGTAGCTCACTTTCTTATATACTCATTCTTGATCTTCAAATTTTCTAGTATGGGATTTGATGTGTTGAAGCACCTTAAGCATGTGAAGGACCTTAGAATGACTTCAAGCATGCCTAGGATTATCGCAAAGGCTTTCTAAGTTATGCTGTGTCTAGCTCTGAGCATGTGAAGTTCTCAGTTAAGCAAGAGCGTCACCTCCTCTTGATAGAAATTCCTGAGTTAGGTTGCGATGAGCTTTGAGCATGTTGTGCTGCGACTAATTCTGAGCATGTGAAGTCCTCAGTCAAGTATAGAAATTCCCAAGTTAGGCTGTGATGAGCTTGAAGCATGTCGTGTTGTGATCAATTTCGAGCACATAATGTCCTTGGTTAAGCGAAAGGGCCAAGGGGCCTCCCTAGTGAGAAATTTTTGTGGGCAACATGAAACAGAATAGTACAAAATCAAATTTTATTTCATGAAAGGAGTACGACAAGGGTGACCAACCAACAAGGATGCAACTTGTAGTGCAACGAGGGAAAGGATAATGCATCAGTTTGGCTTGTCTCCTTTGTCGTTGGTTCGGCCCTGCCTTCAGCGTCATAACCTCCTTCCTTTCCTTCAACCCCTCACTCATGGACTCGATGTCGCACTTGCAACCTTTGATGAAGTTGAATGAGAACTCTGGATGGTACTTCATTGCCTCCTCCCACACTTGCTCGACGCCATGGTTGAAAGTTTAGTGGTCTCTGCCTTCTCCACCGTTTGTGCCTGAGCAGCGTTAGGATCAACAAGTTGGGGCTTGAGTTGGTTGGCCTCCTCTAGGGCCTTGGTGGCCTTTTTCTCCTTTGACTCCTTTGTTTGAAGGAGCTTCATATAGTTGTTGAGGTGGAGATTCACCTCAGTGGAGGCTTTCCTCTCTTTCTTCCCTTTTTCTAGCGTGGCATATAGGCGATCCTTTTCCTATTTGAGGGCATCCAGACCAATCTCCTATGTCTTTTATGCTTGCATAGGACCTCAAACGTAAAAAACATCACCTGCATGCAACAATTCTGTTAGTTTTTTTTAATACAATTCTATTATTTGCTTGGTAAGCATGAGAGAAAGATAGTGAAGTAATGACGAGTAGATCCTTACCTTCGTACAGGGGATGGCAGCCACATTCAGTAGGGCCTCCCTGCCCATATTCCATAGGAAGTTGTGGTCCATCGAGGCCATTGCCTATTTGAACCATGTAAGGCACCGTTTGGCCTATTGTAGTATAGATTCCTTGGTGGCTAGCACAGAGGTCAGGACTTCCCCCCGCATGTTTGTTAGGACACTACTTATCTTCTCAGATGCCAACATGTTTGTTGTCTTCTTTGCCTACATGCTTTTCGTAAGACCCTCAACAGCATGGTTTTCATCCTCTTCACGTTGCCTAAGGCCAGCACCAAGGTTGTGTTGAATGGATCGGCAATGGTTGAGGTCTTCACACTCTTCTGCACTAATCAGTTGTGTTAATAGGTTTGTGTTTCATTGCAATCGTGCAAAGAAAAAGATGGGATTCAAGGAGCTAAACTAGAAACAAAAATTTAAGGCAAAGTCAACAAAGATGGGAGATTAGTTGGTGCAAACGGGACCCTTAAGTCGAGACAGTAATGATACGACACTTGATGGTTGAGGATGCATCAAAGACTTTGTCGTCGTTAAGCCCTTGAAGATGGTTTAGCCGCTCGAGGAGGTTGTTCATCCATTCCTAGGTGGATGGTTAGGTGGTAGGGTATAATTGATGTGTGGCACCCACGACAAGACCTGAGTTTTATTGTTCGCTTTCTATTTGGATTGGGCAAGCCTCTCTTTGGTGAGCAGCTTGTCATAGGCCTACTAATCCTCCACACATTGTAGCTTCTCCACCACGTCTTGCTTGGTGCTTGTGAGTTTGGACCAATCCAATCTTTTATTGGCCTCTTTGTCCAGCAGGTCACAATGGGCTAGCTATTTGTCCTCCTTTACCACTTGACTTTAGAAGGGACACCATTGAAGAACTACCAAGTCAGCGTACTACTGTGTAGTGTCGACCATGCTCCTTGTGCACTTTCGTTAGTTGAAAAGCCTTTCGGGAGAGTAGGGTCGTTGGTTTGATTGTTGAATGAGTTGTAGTGGATGGCAAACCCAATTTTAAACCAAAAGAAGTTGGACATCAGCTGGGTGGGTGCCAAGTGGTACATTAGGCGGAAGTCGGTGAGCAAAGGCAGTAATGGAAGTCTCTGCTTGACTGCCATAGCATCTTTGTAGATGGCCATGCAATTTGGTTCCATTGTCAATGCCTTATTCTTGGTCAATCATGGGCTCACTTAGTCTGACACATCGAACTGTTGCTCGACGTTCTCCAAGTGGTGCCACTCCTTCAAGGTCGTCTTGGTATTAACGGTCCATTGCGAGAGGGTTAGGCTCTTACCAGTGTCAGCCTCAGACAAAATGGTGAAGACAGTTGCCCTATGTTTGAGGCTTGACTCCTTGCATTCCTATGGAGGGATGGACATCTAAACCGTGTAAGTCGGTTAACTAAACTGAATCGAATCATTTTTAGTGATTTTGTTTGATTTTTCAAATTCAATGGTTTGGTTCAATTTGAAATATCTCTTGATCTATATGGTTCGGCTTGTGGTTCGAGGGATGGTTTAACCAGATTGAATCGAATGTAACTAAATAGAACCATGAGGTTATATTTGTACATTAAATATTTAAATCCAGTATTAATATACGTAACTTACTAACATGTTACATTATATGGTATCATTATATTAATATATGTAACATACTTAGATTATATTTAATATTTATTTACTACTTTAGAATTTTATATTGTAGTCGGATTCCTCCAAATAATTTAATATTGTGACTAGATTTGTTATTTTTCTAATGGAATTTTATATTCTGTCCAAAAAATTGTTATTGTTTATGAACAAGATTTACATTCAAGGTTTTAATATTTGTATCATTTTTTACTTTTTGGCATGATATATTGTAGGAAGGAGAAAAAAAGTATCAACATTTTATTATTTTTATATATTTTATTAAATAGTTAAATCATTGATTGAACTGAATCAAATTTATTTTGAGTGGTTTGGTTCGGTTTCAATAGGTAAAATGGTTCGGTTCGGTTTAAAAATTGTTCAAACCGACTCTTATAGTTTGGTTTGAGGTTTTACCTCAAATTGAACCGTATCCGTCCCTATTCCTATGGCTATCGACCAGGGGGTCCTTGATGTACCTTATTGAGTGCTCTAGATCCTACACGAACTACTCCCAAGTCTATATGAACTACTCCAAGTCCTCTGCTTGCGTTTGACAACCCCTCGAGTGTGACTGCCTTACCACATTCCAAATAGAAGTACTCATACCTACATTGGTGGAAGAAGAAACTCCCTGTCTCTCAATCGAATTCTTGTCGTTGGTTGATGAGATGTTCGGTGGTGGCTCGGCGAGGGTAGCACACATGAAATTGGCATACAATGATCAATAGCTACTCGATGCTAAACCACATGGCTTGACGACTACAATAGTGGTACTCACAGGAAGTTTGATGACCTAGACACATCACTCAAGGTATTGAACAACGAGTGAAGTAAGAGGTGCCTAATATATATCCATTTATAAAGTAGAATGAGGAGGCAAACTGTTGTATGGGCCTCGGTAATCGTTCCTGTCCACCAGAATGTTTTTCTTTTTTGGAAGCTGTTCCATGCAATCATTGCTTGCCTCTTTTGGAAAGCATTCCCATCATCTCATTTAAGCCACTATCAATTGAGCATTACATTATTTTGTAGCACACCCCACGAGACCACATTACGGAGTGGGGACTTCTAATATTGGGCCCCTACTAGGTCACAGGCGTGACCTTTGTCGGGCCTCTTTGCTCAATCGACCCAATCAATAAGGTCCATAGCAAGGCCCATTAACAGATATAGGACCTAGTCTATGAGTTTACCTATTAGCACTTAATCATAAATATTCCTCCACATAGGAACTAAGGCATGTATTGACTCTCTTTTGCACCTAAAAGTCAATCTACACCCCAACATTCATATGATATGAATATGATATTGCAGGTCGTTTGGTATATTATTGTGTGGGCATATGATATGACTATGAATGGAATGCAAATGAGGTCAATATTAGTGTTTTATATTGTTATTTATGCTTAGTCCACATGGATGATGATGTTTGAGATGCTTTCAATATTGATGCCACGGGGTTGTGTGAGATGTTTATGATTGCCATTCAATTTTTGTGTTCTTTTTTGTCCTCTTATTAAATTTTCTCTTGTATGATTCATGTCTACATGTATAACTTGATACTAATACTAAAAACATGAAAAAAAATACTAATACTAAAAATGCACTACAAAAATGGTAATGCTAATAATAAAATACATGAGAAAATACCACTAGTACTAAAATACATGAAAATAAGACCACTAACACTAACACTAAAAATACATGAAAAAATAGCATTTACACTAATACTAAAAATACATGAAAAATTATCACTATCACTAATTGTAGAGATACATGAAAAAATAACACTTATACTAATACTAAACAGACATGAAAAAAATACAATTAACAATATTTCTAAAAATACATGAAAAATATTTTGAACATATGAACATTAAAATATAAAAATAATATTTTTTATGAAAAATAAGCGCTAAAACAACTGGCTTTAAAAATCAACACTAAAAATATTAAACACATAATGCTGAAAAAAAGTGGTGAGGATGGCATGGTATTGAAATGAATGTAATCTTGAGATTTATTTTGGAGTCATATAAATCTTTGTAATATCTTTTCATTTTTCCTATACTTTTCTTGTTTTGTTTTCTTTTTAGTTTTGTAATTTCTATGGAAATGATGTAAGCCCATAGTAAAATGGTCTTAGTAGCTTTAGTGTTTGAAATTAGTGTTAGTTCATGATAAATAACGTTCATGGTTTAGCATTTGAAAAAAACCAACAACAATTATAGTAATATACTTGAAAATTATTTAGGATTTTAATTGTTGTAGAGTTAGAGCTTATTGAGCGTGTATATGTTAGTAGGTTATTGGATATCCATTTAGTGGGGTATCCTTTAAATATGTAACTCTTTCATCTAATAGTAAAATAATTATATTTATCTTTCTCCTATTACATGGTACCAGAGTCTAGGAATAAACCCTAGCCTCCACTTGCACCCTCAGCCTACCTTACTGGAAATCGACGCTGTTGTTGTCGGAAACCTCTACCATCGTCGTCGAAAACTGTCCCCGGCTCCATTTTCCAGCCACTACTGGACAACACAGGGTTCCTTTAGTCCTCCCACCGCCTCCTCTTCCATCTTCGGCCAGTTTCCACTGCCACAACAGTCGGCGATGGCCAGTTCTGTAGTCGTTGGCGGGGGTTTCGGTGACCTCAGTCTCGCTGGAGGGCCGTCCAATCCGTTTTTTCCAGCATTCGATACTCAAGTCATGTTGTAGACCTCCTAGTCTTGTTTCTTGTTTGTGTGGGTGTGGATACGTAAAATCCACATAGTTTGTACCTCCAAGTGTTGTGTTTGTGTTTCTTGAGCCGTTTTTTTGTGGTGTTTCAGTCCCGTACAAGTCAAATCAGTCTTGATCTATCCTATTTTTTGCAAAATTAAACCATTTATATTGTGTTTTGTTTTGCTTGATCATGGTTATACGTGATCACTTGTGAAAAACCTTAGTGGTACTTTCGAGAAGTTAAATGACAAGAATTATTTACTCTGGGCACAAAGTTTTGAAACCTTCATCCTTGCACATCGGAAAATCAGTCATCTTACCACGTCTCCTCTGGATTGTAAGGATGTGTCTTATGATGACTGATTGGCAGATGATGCAGCTATAATTTCTTGGATGGTAAACAGTATGGAGCCTACTGTGGCTCGGGGAGTTATAATGTTGAGGCCAGCATAAAAAATCGTCTTTAAATATGGAGCCTACTAGTAGGTTATTGGATATCCATTTAGTGGGGTATTCTTTAAATATGTAATTCTCTCATCTAATAGTGAAATAATCATCTTTATCTTTCTCCCATTACATTAATAATATAATTTCCATTTCCAATAAGTAATATTGTAATGTAAAAAATGGAAATTGATTTTTAGAGGCTGTGGAAATAAAGATCAATCAATGATATTGAAAAGCTATAAATGGTGAACTTAATGCTCTCTTTAAAGATGCAATCTAATAATATTAAGCCTACGAAATATGAGATGTGCATAAATGGTAGCTACCAACAAATGAAGGAGAACATATTTCTTGTAAAAAAAAAAAAGAAACAAAAGGGAGAGATGAGGAGAGAATGATTCTCCCATGTTTTTTTAGCATGTTTTTACACAATGAAATGGATATGAAATAGATAGAATTTCCTTATTCACCATGTATTTGGAAAATAAACTAAATTAGTGACGTTGTTAATTAGTTATTTAATAAAATGTGAGATCCATATCCACCATGTATGGTGTTGGAATAGTCTTACGTTGGAAAAAGTGAGGATTAGACTAATAATTATGTATAAATGGGTTTTTTCATGTATCGCCCGTTGATTTTTAGTTAGATGTTCATATTCAACATGAGATCGGAACCAAAAGAGATCTAAATGGGTCTAAGTCTGCATACATCCACACATATTCAAAAAGAGACACTTGCAAGACTTAAAAGAGGCCATAACTGAGGGGAAATGTTGGAATAGTTTTACATTAGACAAAAGTGATGATTGGATTTATGGTTATATATAAATGGACTTATGATTGGACTTATTGGTTTTGAGTTAGATGTCCATATTTCAACATTATGAACTAAAAAAACATGAAAATATCTTTGTTGGATGTTAACATAAAAATTGAAAGCATTAAAAAAAGGAGAAAAATAAAATCAAAGCCAAACCATTAATCCATTGATAGTTGTTTTTTTATTACTTAATAGATACAAAGGACAACTTTTTATATCCTAATATTTAATCATTAGATTAAAAATCTAAATCGTTAGACATGATTAAAATTATTTAAAATTCTTGTATATCAAAAATCATGTAATTTTGAAAATCCTAAGTATTGAATTTAGCATGTAATTATAACTTGTTATAGTTATAAAAAACTATTGAATTTATATTTGAATAGATTTATATATTAGGAGTTTCTAAATGATATGGATTTTCGTGTGTACATGATCTAGATGATGTAGATTAAAATTCATATAGTATATTTTGCTTTTAAAACTTATAACTCTAGTGATTATTGCTTTAAAACCGTTGAATGTGTATATAAACTCATTATACAGTAGAACACTAGATGACAGTTTAACTTATAAATATTTAAACACAAAAACTTGATTAGTCACATACTCCAACAAATAATTTAAACTATATATGTTTAAAAGGCATTTCATTTCATGACTCCTATTTCATATATAGACACTTTATTTTAAAAAATGCTTTAAATGGTATAGGTCATTTAGGATGATAATCTCATGTTTAAATTGGAAAAAAAAAAATCAAAATTATAAAAGTAGTTCCTGTTATTCAAATTGATTTGCCTGTGTAATGAAAAAGATAAAATACATATATAGCTCATTGATAATAATGAGAGTAAATTGAATAAATAATTTATGCAATTGTAGTTAGATATTATATTATTCAAGATTAAAGAATTTGGAAACTTAAAAAGTAGAGGTGGTAGCATTGATGATAATTAATAAAGAATATAAATTATACAATATTTTATCTAAAACAGTACACATGGTGTAAGAATAATTTTGAGAAGTTGAATATTTAGAATATGGTAAAAAATTAATTTATTTCTAATAAGTGGTCATTAATGCTTGAATGAATGGAATGGAAGAACTTTGTGAAAATGGATAGTCTTAATTTATACTGTCTCAAGTTTTGCATGCTTAAACATGCTATGTGGTAGGTGTGGAGATAGAAATAGGGAGAAAAGAGATTAAGATTCATTACTGGTGTGTAGTTACATATATATAGGGAAATTAGATACGTTAGACATAAATGGATATCCAATAACTTGCATACCTACAAAGACATAAGCACACAAGTATTTATAACTTTAATACTTTCGTTTAAGTTGGAGCATACATATCAACCATGGCTTGTTTGTCACATAAAACCTCAAACATTCTAGTACTAAGTTTTTTTGTAAAAATGTCTGTCAACTGTTTTGAATATTGAGTGTAAAGAGTAGAGATAATCTTTTTTATTACTATATCTCTCGCATAGTGGCAATCAACTTCAATGTGCTTCGTTTACTCATAAAAGGTGGGATTATTTGCAATAAAAATAGCAACTTAACTATCACATTGCACAGACATGGGAAGCTTAACACCAAATCCAAGTTGCTCCAAGAATGACTGAATCTACATAATCTCGCAAACTGTCTGTGTCATAGATCTGTACTTAGCCTCTGCATTAGACCTCACGACTATATTCTGCTTTTTACTTCGTTAGGTGACAAGATTACCTCCTACATAGGTGTAAAAGTCAATGTGGATTTCTTGTCCCCTCGATCTCTTACATATCCAGTCTGAATAAGTCATGATCCTTGTATGATCATTCTTCTTGTAGGCTAGATCTTTCCCTAGAGCACCTTTAATATAAGACAAAACACGATGAGTTCCAATCCAGTGTACTCTCTTAGGCTCTTGCATGAATAGACTCAAAAGACTGACTGCATATGAGATATCAGGTCGAGTCACTGTTAGATAAATGAACTTCTTGATTAATCGTCTCTATCGATCATGATCCTCTAACAAGTTTGAGTTGGTATCCCCGAATGCAGGTATCAGTTTGATAAAAGTACTCTCTAGTTTACACCTTAGAAGACCTATTTCTTGTAGGTGATCTAGGATCTACTTCCTTTGTGACAATGTCATCTTTTCATTAGTATAGGCAAATTCAATCTTAAGGAAATAACATGGCTTTCTAATGTTTTTGGTCTCAAAATGAGTTGAAGATGTCTTTTGACCTCTGCAATGTTCTGCACATTACTACCTGTTACTAGTATGTCATCCACACATACTGTTAAAATAATACAACCACTAGTAGTCTTTTAGTAGACCACAGAGTCATTCACAACACATCTTTGAAAACCACCAGCTAGAACCATCTCACTGAACTTTTTAAACTATGTTCTGGGATTCTGTTTGAGGCCATAGATTGCCTTTTTTAGTCTACACACATGATCTTCTTCTTGAGTAATATAACCTTGAAGTTGCTTCATTAGTACAGACTCGGTTAGATCCCCATATAAGAAGACATTCTTGACATTCAATTGGTATACCTTCCAAGAGTGATTAATCATTAGAGACAAAATAACCCTGATATAATTAAGACAGGCAACAGGTGAAAATGTCTCATCATAGTCAATGTCATATGTCTAAGTGAAGCCTTGAGTCATTAATCTTGTCTTATATCTGTCAATGCTGTCATATGGTTTATACTTGATAGAGTTGACTCATTTACAAATGACTATAGTCCCAACAATTCGGGTCACCAACTCTCAGGTACCACGATTGGTCAAATGCAACTATTTTTTCATCCATAGCGGCCTTCTAGTGAGGAAGGGACAGTGTCTCTTGATGATTCTTGAGAATAGATTTAGAAAAAAGAGACAAGACACAATTATGGAAATAAGGGTGAAGAGACTCATAAGACATAAAATTTGAAATAGGGTGAGTAGTGCAAGATCGAGTACGTTTGCAAAGGACAATGGATAGATCTGAAGAACTGGAGGACGGATTTGCATCTACGGAGGAGGATGGTTCAGTGGTAGGAAGTACTAGTGTATGCTGTTGTCGTTGATAAATCTACAAGGGACGAGTGACTTCTTGTTACATAGTGGAACCACCTTTTGCAAGGACGTCCTGTAACTCAACAACAGATGAAAGGAAAACAGACACACTAGAAGAAGAATCATCGTAGTAATGCATAGACTCGAAAAAGTGACATCAATAGAGACAAAATATCACCAAGTAGTAGGATGAAAGTATCGATAATCCTTTTGAGTTTTGAAGTACCTGACAAACACACAATTAATGGACCTTGAAGACAACTTGTCCAGACCAAGGGAGAGGTCGTGAACAAAGGTCACACACCCAAACACTCTGGGAGTCAAACTAAATAAAATGGAGTTACGTTTAAGATGTCGAAGAGGAACACCTCCTAGAGGAGTAGACGACATTCTTTTAATGAGATAGGTAGCTGTATGGACAGCATCAGACCACAATTACTTTGAGATATGCATATGAACCATAAGAATGCGAGTAACATTTAATACGTGTTTATGCTTGCGTTTTGTAACTTCATTTTATTGTGAGGTATGAGGACAAGATGTTTGATAGATAATATCTAATGAAGCACAATATGAGGCAATCTTGGACTGAAGAAATTCAAGAGCATTGTTAGTGCACAAAAATTTTGGGGTAACATCAAATTATTTTTAATTCTGCTAAAAAGGTTCTAAGTACATTATAAATGTGACCACGATCTTTGAGTAAATATATCGATGAAAATCTTGAAAAATCAAACTATATAATACCTATAACACGACACTAACTGAACTTTAGCAGGACTTCAAACATCACAATGTACCAATTATAGAACTCGTCACAAGACGCAAATTTTTAAAAAAAGCACGGTGGTGCTTACCCAACTGACGCGACTCATAATCAAATCGCGAGATTGAACGCCCTGGTAAGACTTACTGAAGCTTTTGGTGAGACAGATGACCCAATTGATAGTGTCACAAGGATAATGGCTCAGATGTGGATGCCACAGACACTAATTTATGGGATATGTTGTCACAAACTAGTAGGTACACACCATTTTCTCTTTCACGGTTCAAATCAATTCTCCTTTCTGTCTGTAAATCCCGAAAAGTACAATGAAAAGGGAAGAATGTGATATAATATCGTAATTGTTTTATAATGACACTAATGGACAACAAATTTACAGGAAATTTAGGAACTTAAAGAATATTTTCAAGAGACAATTGTGAAGAGGTCTACACAATTCTTTCACCTAAGACAGGATAAATTCGATCATCGACAATGGTCACAGACTGAATATTAGATAATTAGGATAAACGAGTAAACAAATTTCGTATACTTGATGTATGCGAGGAGGCATTGGAATCAATGATTTATGAGGAATCCTTGGATACAGGACGAACACTAGTACCTAAGGAGATAGGTGGGGTAGCCGTGGCTGTAGTGTCAGTGACCTTTAGATATTGAAGCCTCTCATAGTCAACCTGTGACACTGTAAAGGTTTGCTCCTTGTTGGTAGAAGCTGTAGTGTGCGACTCTGTGGTGACATTTGCTGTTTAAGGTTGACCAACAATATCTCAACATTTTTGTACTCTATGTTCTAGCCGTCCATAGTGTGAACATCATAGACGTCTACCTGTATCTCCCCGTCCATGACCTCCTCCTCAATAATCACAACGATCACGACCACGTACAACTACCATTGCTGATTGCTCTGGCACTGTGGGAGACGTGGCTGTGGAAACCCTCCGAATCTTTGCAAAGGTATTATGTAAACCAGGGACAGTGTCAGCACCTAAAACTGTCCCTTATTTGAGAGTTGAGATCTGCTGGATAGGTATACTGCAACGGTCAGCTCCTCATGATACTGATGTAGTCTCGTGATATCAACTGTCAATGGCTCTGATATACATTAAGAGCTCATCAAGTAGGACATGAAGGACTGTAAAATAATCCTCAACAAATTGATTTCCCTGACGTAGAGTAAACAACTACTCGTATAAACACCAGATATATTCTTCTTATGGCCATATGTGAGGCATAAGGTGTCCCATATCTTCTTTGCTGGTCGTAACATTATGATTTCTCGTGTAATTGAGGGCTCTATACTGTTTGCCAAGTGTCAATGTTTAGAAGATGTTAAAACTTAAATCTGTTGCTTTTTAAAATAGTATAGATATTAAGCATTTTTAGCTATGAATGTTTGATTGATACTTGAGGACATTTAAATTAAGTGTGTGTATTGTATTTTAATACAATACATGTTTAGGAAGTAAATTTATGCAGCCTTAGCTGTATATTATTATTTACTTTAACTTATTTTAGACTTTTAAATCAAAATTCATAATTCTTTTTTGATTTCCATGGTCTTGCATGTTTTTACCATGTTTTTGTTTCAATGGTGTCTAACACGTTTCCTATTTTTTAAGGACCAAAGCTCGACAAGAATCCGTGACACACATGGGAAGCTCATGTTGCAAGAATTTCGATTAGCAAGATCAATAATTAGGATATAATGACATCCCTTGAGCCTTTGCACATTCAAAATGTTTGTGTGTGAACACCATTTTTAGTGTATAAATGGATGATGTTGGCACTTGGGCAAACACACTCTTAGAACCCTGAAATAATTTCACCAAGACCTTGTTTAGACTTGAAATTGCTGCAAGGAGTACACAAGGTCTAGTTTGAAAAAGTGACTAAGTTGGCAAGATAATTTCTTTATTCTCCTGAAATAATGGTAACTTGTCAATCTATCACAGAAGGATCTTTAAAGACTATTTCAATGTATTATCAAAGCTAGGTTCTTAGATGTGCTTATTTCTTAACTTGCTCAAGGCAAGAGAAACTGAAGGCTCCCAAAAAAGATGCTATGCTGAAGGAAGTGATTACATCGAACATAATGAAGTGAAGAGATAGAATCAAGGCACAACTTAGAACCTAGCTTTGTTTTCCCTTTTTGGTTATGTTATTTGAGGGTAAACAATTAGACATGATAAAGTTTTTTTTAACAGTGATGAGGAAATAAAGGCACAATGGGAATATGTATTTACAATATTTGTGGAAGATGATATTGGGATTGGAATGAGGATTTATGTTTGATGACTTGTGTCGGATCCTACATCATATCTAGTTTTCCTATACATAAAAATTTAATGCTTGCACATTTAAAAATTCCTGACTATAGACTACTTTAGTAATGCTTCATGTTTTGAATTGACAATGGAACATTTGAGTTTTACGCTTATGTAGCATGAGTAAATGGGACATGAGTAATGCATGTGTCAGAAAAAAATGACACTGAATTTCGTGAAAACATAGGAGGTTAACTTGGTAAAGATGCTTTTATAGATTTATAATTAGATATACACTGGCAGTGTTATTTATATTTGTGTCAATATCCACATATCTGAACTATTTTCCATACTTTATCTTGCAATCTGCTTTGGAATGATCTGTTTCCTTGCTAAATGGTTTTTCTTTGTTCATGATAATTTTAATTCAAACATTTTTATGTTTATTAATAACCACACAAGTGTGCCTAAAAACATGTTTCAACCTTGCCTGTTTGTCCAAAATTCCAAACCGTTCATCTGATGGCCGCCATTCATTACATTTTTTGATTTAAAATGCTTCTGTAATACTCTCTGTAGGTAAATCTGTCATTAACTGGTGGGACTTGTTCTCTTGAAGCCATTGTGAATGATACACGAGTTGTTGAGATTTTGCACCACCCTGGGAGTGTACCTTGCTCTTGGTTGTTCCTGGGTTCTAGGGGTCCTGGTACTGCACTTTTGACAATTTATGATAACGGGCTTTCTCCTCCTGCTGCTGCTATGGCTACAGTAAGTGTACCATTTTTTGCAGAAGGTTTTGGACTGTAATTTTGATGTTTAAATGCTGTATCTTGCTTTGATTTTGTTTCTCTGTATCTATATGAATTTTTTTGCTTCACAGAGTCAAGGGGCGATTATGAAACATAGACACTTATGCCCATGTAAACAATATACTGATCTTCACCTGATACTTTCATATACATATCAGTGAAGACACATAAAGCTTCCTTATTTAAGGATATATAACTCTGGGTACTTTTGGAGACATGTTAAAGCATGATTCACCTAATTTCTAAGAGGTTAATCTATAAGAGTTAACAAAATCAGATGTGTTTGAATGTGCATATATTCCTTAAGTTAACTCAGATTGATATTTCATCTTTAACACTTTACAATGCTGCAAGTAGGTATAATTCATGCATCTCACTGAACTGTACAAGTGTTCCATCATGGCCCTGATGTGATAATAACTAATCCCATGCTGATTTCATCATGCTCATTTCTTTTGTTTTTACCATGTTCCATAGTTTGTAATTCATATCGTGTCTCCACTCTCTCTCTTTCCACAAATTCTTGTTCCTTTCTCTTTCCCATTACAATCTCTCCTTTTTCTCTTCTATTTCTTCCCTCTTTTTCCTTTCTTGAGAAACTTACTTGCTTATTTTGAGTATGTGGCAAGGTTATCAAGGTGTCAAGGCGCCTAGGTGGCATATATTAATTTTTCGAATCCCTTGTGCATGCAGGATGGAGCCTTATAAGCCTATACAGTGTGTCTAGGGATTGAAATGTCTCACATTAGCAACTTCCCAGATGTCACTGAGTCTACATGTTTTCTTTCTGTTCTTGGGGTCTTGGCTGATCTTGCTCCTCTTTGAAGACCACTACCCAAGATGCGACTACCACCCACATGATCGTATGACCTGGATGTCTGGCCTTGACTTAGTGAAGCTCCTCGTGCATTGAATACCATGGCCGAGCACCCACTATTCCTCTGTTAATAAGATTGTTGTGTTCTTGATCACTTTGCTTAATGCTGGTTGTTAGGGGTGTAAACGGATCGGATACGATATGGATATGGATGTTTACATATTTGTATCCGTTTTTTACGTATGGATATGGATATCATTTGGATATAAAAAGTGTATATTTATATCTTTAAAAAATGGATACAAATATTGATACGATATGAAGATTTGACGGATGAACTCTGATAAAAAAAACAATTATAAAAGAATATCAAGAATTTTTTATATTTAAAGCTTAAAATATGTGTAAACAAATATACTTTACATAACTAATTATATGAAGATCTCTAAATTATGAATATTGTTGTTAAAAATATATATAGGTTACAATCAAATCGAAGAATGTATCTATGTAATACGGATATATTATGGATAACGGATACGGATCAAATATTATAGAAGATGTGATATGCATATTTGTATCCATATTTACTCAAGATGGATACAGATTATCCATATCTTTTAAAAAATGGATACGAATATGGATAAAGGATGGTGTAACTATTTGCACCTGTAATTGTTGTCCATCTACAACCACTTAGTGATGGGCTCTTGTGTCCTCGATGTCTATGTTAGTGAGGATTACCGTGTGTACCATGGCATCCTCCAGACATACAATGTCAATGTAGTCTTGAGCGACGTCAAAAGGTTCTTGTTGGAGACCTAGTCAGATATTTGAATGGAGTTTGGGTATGAGGACTCGTTGGAGTTAGACGACATTGAAAGAAAAGGAAGGTGTGGTTTTGGGTTGCTATGATGGGTAGATTTTTTGGTTTATGTTATTTGGGAAGGTAATTAATGGAGGTTGATGTAGAGAATTGTGGGTAGTAGTTGACATCTAAGTTACTTTCTAGAAGTAGTTTTGGTTTTAAAATTTCAAGTGTCTGTTTAGGGTAGTTTTCACCATGGTGGTTTCTTATTTTAATCAAACTATGATGATTAAAGTTTGGTTGATGGACGGTTACAATGGTGGTTTGAATTATTTATACATGATTAGCTTCGAATGAGGACAATTCTCATTTAAAGTTTTTAAGGATAATTTCTCATATCTCATCGTTAGATTAAAAATCTAAACTCCTAGGTATGATCAAAATTATTTAAATAGTTGTATATCAAAAATCATGCGTTCTTGAAATTTCTAGGTATTGAATTTGGTATGTTTTTATTATAGTTTGTTATAATTCATAAAGTCATTAAATTTGTTTATGAATAGATTTATATGTTATAAATTTTTAAATGATATGGATTTTGATGTATATTAGATCTATATAATGTAGATTAAGATCTATGTATTGCATTTTGGTTTTGAAACTTATAAATTAGATATTTATTGACTATTGAATTTGTATATAAAAAGATATGTATATTAGAAATTTCTAAATGACATTTACTTTAGTGTGCATACGATATAAATGACGTGGATTAAGATTTTTAAATTATATTTTGATTTTGAAACTTGTAATATGTGTTTTCTAAAATTGTTCTTAAAATACTCAAATGATGATAGTCCTTAGATGATCCTTTCCCTATATAGGAATGACTTTTTATGCATCTTCCTTTGTTAACAAAATGAGGTAAAACATCTATATAGTCATTAAATCTAGTTCCTAGGAATATAACTAAAAGCACTAGATCTAGATCTATGTAGCCATTAGATTGTGATTTCCATTATTTTCGTTTTCCCTCCAAGTGAGGGATGATTACAATATTTGGCAACCATCCATTTATTGAATCCCTGGTATTGTGGGATTAGAACTAAATTTCTTCCTTCCAATTTTGGTTATGGAATAATAGCATTTATTCTGTTCGCTTATTCTGACCCTTTTTTATGGGATTTGGTACATTATGTGTGGCATTTTCTTTGGAAGACGTCACCTACATAATTATTTCTCTTTTTTCTTTGAAGAACTATAGACATAAAGGTTTTTTTTCAACTTCCATTAGTCCAGCATCAAGTATACGCTGTATTCCTTTTTTTGTTATTGTTCATATTCAAGTTCTGTTTTAGTAATACTAATTATAAACAATAATAGTTTGTCCTATATATATCGTCCATTATATTATGTGATTACAAATTAGTATCTTGCAATTTTTGTTAGTATATAACAGCATTTATTCCCCTTTTTTTGGGATAGCATCCATTATTTGTGGGATTTTTATGGAAAATGCCATATCCGTCTTTTTTTTCTGTTTTTTGTTTTTTTTTGATTGATTTCCTCAATTGATGGTACTTATACTGTTTCATTTTTTTTAAGATATGATGCTAAATATCATTTAGATTTCACATTTTTTTTAGGAGTAGATGTTTTGAAAGAAATTATAGGCTTCATTCATTTTTTTTGTTATTGTTTATATTTAAGTTCTATTTTAGTAATACTAAATTGAAAAAAAGTAACAATTTTACTAATGTGGGTTGATTGTCATCCTTTGTAACAATTATATTTCAGATTTAAGTTCTTTTTTGGTATTACTAATTGTAAACAGTAACGGTTTTAATGTTATGTGTTAATTGTTGTCTTTTGTTATTTTAGTAATACTAATTTGTTTGATGAAATAAATATAGACCCACACTAAAATGCTATCAAAACATACACTTATTTGGTTTAATACTGAAATTTAAATTACAAAAACAAAATAGTTAGTAAACTTTATTTTCAATCATACTAATTTGTAGGATTATTGAAAATAGGGGTGTTTGGTAGTCAAAATCTTCAGTAGGATTGTATTCAATTTGCTCTAGTACAATCTTCGGAATGGACTTAGCGATAAGTAATTAAAGGAGTGGTGAAGTTACCATAGGGGACTACAAATGACAGTTACATCCCTAATTGCTATTGCCTCCGTTACACCCCATCCATTATATTGACACTCAAGATAATTGCCATGTTAGATTGTCTCAAATGGCAAGAAAAACATCTTCACTATCATGGAGTTTGGTCATGTTTGAGGTTTAGTATTACTTTTTTTTTTTAAAGACGCGTTTGTACTATGTTTTTTTTGTAGTTGTGGATTAGGTGTTGCTTCGATGTTTTTATGCATATTTAGTATTAGTGTTATTTTCATGTTTTTTTAGCATTAATATTAGTGTTTTTGTGTACGCTTTTTTAGTATTATTGTAAGTGGTAATTTTAAAAACTAAAATATACCATAAAAGTTTGTAAAATAATAATAGTAATACTATTGTTGGTTTATAAATAATAGTAACGATGTATAATTCTTCTTATGTATGACTAATAATAATGTAAAATAGTGACTAATTTATAAATAGTAATATTAATGTCTAATTCTTCTTAGCACTCGTGTATAAATTATAATAGTATTAGTGTTACTACAGTCTTTGTGTATTTTTAGTATTAGTGTCTAATATTACCATTGTAATTTGGTGATTGAACCCATGATTTTTCTACATGATCATATTCATCCATATGAATAATTTACATATACAAGAAAAAATATGTGTTTCTCCCACTTAGGCATTTCTTCGAACCAAAGATAGAAAGTTTGGGACTTGGCAAAGTTAAAAAAGAGAAATGCTCTTGGAGTGTAGGAAGAATGATGAACAAAAAGGATCACAATTCATCAAGCTGATAATCCCTTTGATGATCCCTCTGTGTCGTTCTCTTTGCTATGTTGTTGTCGACCTTTTTGTTGCATCATCGTTGTTGATCTCCTTGCTGTGTTGTCAATGAACTCCTTGCTTGTGTCATCTTCGTCTTCCTTGTTGCATCATCGTCGACCTTCTTGTTGCATCGTTGCCATCGATTTTTTTGCATGTTATTAATTTCTATGAGAATATTACCTAATTTTTTTGCATTTAAAGTCAAATTCAATTTTATTAGAGATATTGTTAGGTGTACCTTTTGTATATAGGTGTTATAAGGGTCATTAGATATCTATGTATTAGGATACCATTTAGTCATACATATATATATATATATATATATATATATATATATTTGTGTTAGAGTATGTAATGGGTTAGTGGTTATGTTTTAATGGGTTATTGGATATCCGTTTAATCTAATACCCTATATATATGTAGTCATAAACTCAATAGAACACAATTTTTCTCTCTTTCATCAATTTATCTCTATACATGGTACTAGAGCGCAGAAAACCCTAAGAAAAAAAGGAGGAGGAGAAAGGAAGCAGCTGTTGGACGCACTTCCGCCGTCGCCGGACGTCGTCCAAGCCGGTGCAGGTCGTTTTAGTCGTCGGAAACCCCTCCTCCGGCCTCCCCAAGTGTGGTCCAGCCTTCCCCCACTGTCCAGGCTGACGCAGGCCATTTCAGTCATCGGAAACCCCTCCTCCGGCGTCCCCAAGTGCCGTCCAGTCGTCTGCCACCGTCGACGCCATCGACTGTCGTCGCCGACACCGCCAGGGGTCATTAACGAGTGTGTTGCTGTCGGTGTTGCCTTAGTCTTCTTCCCCTCTATCTGAAAGGGTAGTCCAACCCTTTCCGTGTGACGTAGTTGTAGTGTTGGCCATGTTCTAGGCCTCTTTGAGCCTCCATTCTTCATTATACGTGGATACGTCACATCCACGTTCTTGGTGAATAGTCTGGTTCACCGTTGTTATTTTCAGACCATTTTCTTGGCTATTTTTCAGTAATTTTTCAGTCAGAATGGCATCTCGTGACTCATCTATTAAGAATATAAGTGGCGCATCTAAGAAGCTTTCTGGATCCAACTACATCCTATGGTCCTAAAGCTTTGAAACATTTGTTCTAGTCCACAGAAAATTGAAGCATCTCACCCAGCCTCTTCTAGATATCAAATTAGATCAGTATGAAGAGTGGCTTGCCGATGACGTTGCTGTTATTACATTGGTGGCAAATAACATTGAGTGTTCAGTTGCACGTGGTGTTATCCTATTGAGGCCTGTAAAGAAGATTTGGGACACTCTACGCCTCACTTATGGCCACGAGATATCTCGTGTCTGAGAGATATACGAGCAGATCTTCACTCTTCGTCAAGGAGATCAGACTGTTTAACAGCACTTCACTGCCCTCTGAGTATTATTGGACGAGTTTGATGTATATCAGCTATTGACAGTGGATATCACCAGACTCCGTCAGTATAGGAAGGAGTTAGCAGTTGTAGCCTATCTTTCCAATCTGAATTTGGATATTAACTCTCAGGTTTTAGGAGCTTTAGGAGCTGACAATGTCTCTGACTTACAGACGACTTTTGGCAAGGTTTTCTAGATATCTACAGCATCGACTCACCCTTGTCTAAGCCCTCTGCCTTGGCAGTCACATGGGGTCGTGGACGTGGCAGTTTTATAGGAGGAGGTCGTGGACGAGGCGATGCAGGTGGACGACGTCCATGGTGTTCACATTGCGGTCGACAGGGACACAGGGTTGAGAAGTGTTGGGATATTATTGGCTGACCACAAACAACACATGTTACCATCGAGTCATCCACTGTTGCAGCTACCATTGAGGAGCAGTCTTTTACCGTTTCACAGGCAGATTATGAGCGACTTTAGCAACTAAAGATGACAGACTCTACTGTCACTACTACACATACTAACTCCTTAGGTACTAGTGTCTTCCTTGCATCTAGGGATTCTTCCTACATCATTGATTTCGGTGCGTCCTCACACATGTTATTTACCCAGTTGCCCTAGTTATCTGATTTTCATACTGTGGCCATTGCTGATGGTTGAACTTGTCCTGTGTCTGGTGAAAGGGTGGTCCACGCTTTTTCCCAACTGTCTCTTGAGAAAGCTCTTTTTGTTCCTCATTTTTCTGTTAATTTACTCTCAATTAGTGCCATTACAAAGCATTTATGTATAGATGTCACATTTTTCCTTTCCATTGCTTTTTTTCAAGCTTTGCAGACAGGAAGGAGGATTGGTTTGGACCGTGAGCGCAACAATGGAGTTTACTTGTTAGTTCATGATGATATACCTCAGGGATTAGTTGCTGTGACATATTTCTCTAAGTTGTCTTCCTTATGGCACTACCGACTAGGACATATTTCTCTGAGTTGTCTTCCTTATGACATATTTCTCTAACAGTCAATTTCTCAGTTTGAGCGTGAGTCATGTCAGTTAAGGAAGCATCATTGTGCTTCTTTTAAAAGGTTACGTCTTGTGTCTACTACTACTACATTTGAGTTAGTCCATTGTGATGTTTGGGTCAGGTCATAAGTATTATATAGTATTTGTGGATGATTTTTCCAGAGCTTCATAAGGCTGCTTGTTGAAAGATAGTAGTCAAGTTTATGATGTAGTCTGTAATTTTTTGTATGAAATAAAAAATCATTTCGGTGTTATGTCTAAATTTTTGCGAACTGACAATGTCTTTGAGTTTATGCAATCCAAGATTGATTCTTATTGTTCTTTCTTGAGTGTTATATATCAGGCTTCTTGTCCTCACATCTCACAGTAAAATGGGATGACCGAATGTAAGCATCGACACATTCTTGATGTCACCTGTACTCTCATGGTCCACATGAATGTTCTAAAACAGTTGTGGTTTGATGTTGTATTTACGACCACTTATCTCATCAACCGCATGCCTTTTACACCATTGGGAGGTGAAGTTCTAGTTCGTCGCCTCAAACCTGAGTCCATCTTATTTAGTTTGACACCTCGAGTTTTTGGATGCTTGGCGTTTGTTCAAGACCTTTCCCCTGGTTTAGTCAAATTGTCTCCACGCTCTATCAAGTATGTTTTTGTTGGGTACTTGCGAACTTAAAGGGGATATCGTTGTTTTCACCCTCCAACAAAACGATACTATGTATCTGTTGATGCCACATTCTTTGAGTCAGAACCGTACTACTATGCCTCTACCTCACCCACTATGTTTGTTTCCATTCCTTCTGTTGTTGAGATACAGGATATTGACACTCAGATGCCACAAGCACCTACTGCGCCATCAACAACTACTCATCCTTTGCAGGTTTATCAGTGATGGCAGCGTGCTCTAATACCTTCCACCAACGAACCATCCTCCTCCGTTGATGTAGATCCATCCACCACATCCTCAGACTTGTCTGTTGCACTTCGAAAAGGTATTCGGTATTCCATTGTACATCTCATTTCTCATTTTGTTTCCTATGAGTCTCTTCACCTCTGGTTCCGCTGTTTTGCTTTCTCTTGTTTCCCAGTCTATTCCTAGGACCTATCAGTAGGTACTTTCCCTTCTTCATTGGAAGGCTGCTATAGATGAGGAGATAGCTGCACTCAATAGTCGTGGTACGTGGGAGTTAGTGGTCCAAATTGCTGGGGCTACAGTAGTCTCTTGTAAATGGGTCTATATCATCAAGTACACTGTAGATGGTCACATTGATAGATACAAAGCCAGACTGGTGGCTTGAAGCTTCACTCAAATGCATGGGATTGATTATGAGGAAACGTTTTTTCCAGTTGCTCGCCTCAATTTGATTAGAGTTCTTCTTTCTCTTGCACTGAATCACTTGTGGGATTTTTGCCAGTTGGATGTAAAAAATGTTTTTTTCTATAATGATTTGACTGAGTTTGTTCTGATGGGCAGCCTTCAGGGTATACTGCTTAGTGGGGATCGTGTGTGTAAGCTCAAGAAAGTTATCTATGGCTTCAAGCAGAGCCTTAAAGCATGGTTTGAGAAGTTTAGTCAAGTGGTTCTTGCTGGTGGATTTTAGCGGTGTGTAGTAGACCACTCAGTATTTTATAGGCATACAGATCATGTGTGTGTTATCCTGGCTGTCTATGTGGATGATATATTGGTGACTAGTAGTGATACATAGGGCATTGAGGAAATAAAGATTCATTTTGTATAGTCATTTTGTGACAAAGGATATGAAAAAGCCTCGTTACTTTCTTAGGATAGAGTTTACCTATGCACAGGGTAAGATGGCGTTGTCACAGAGAAAGTATGTGCTGGACCTCCTACAGGAGAAAGGTCTTTTGAGATGCAAATCAGAGAGCACCCATATTGAGTAGACACCAGTTTTCTGGGATAGTTGTTCAGAGTTGCTTGAGGATCTGGTTAGTACAGGAGATTAATTGGGAAGTTTATCTATCTGACTGTGACTCGACCATATATTTCGTATGTAGTCAGTCTATTGAGCCAGTTCATGTATTAGCCTATGAGGGTGCACTGGATGGGTGCTCTACGAATTTTATCTTATGTGGAAGGTGCTTTAGGTAAAAGCCTGGTCTACAAGAACAATGGTAACATCAGGATTATGACATACTCGATATGTAAGCGATAGAGGGGATAGAAAGTCCACATTTGGTTTTTGCAAATATGTGGGAGGAAATTTGGTCACATAGCGTAGTAAAAAGCAGAATGTAGTGTCAAGATCCACTGCAGAGGTAGAGTACAGGTCTATTGCGCAAACAATATGTAAGATGATGTGGATAAAGTCATTGTTAGAGTAGTTTGGATTTGGTATCGACACACCTATGTTTATGAGGTGTGACAATCAAGCAGCTATCTTTATTGTAAACAATTCCACCTTCTATGAGTAAACAAAGCACATTACGGTGGATTGTCAATTCATGAGGGATATTGTCATGCAAGGAGTCATCTCTACTCCTTATACATAGTCTTCAGACCAACTAGCAGATATCTTCACAAAGGGACTAAGTGTGGGGGTGCTTGAATCTCTATCTAACAAGCTAGGCATGAATGATATGTATGTTCCAGTTAGAGGGGGAGTGTTGGAGTATGTAATGGGTTAATGGTTATGTCTTAATGGGTTATTGGATATCCGTTTAATCTAACACCCTATATATATATAAACACATACTTAATAGAACACAATTTTTTTCTCTTTCATCAATCTATCTCTTCATAATATGTAATTTCTCTCTTTGTGATGGCATTTCTCATTATTCTCTCTAATCTCTCAACAAAATTTATCCAAGATATATAACAGAATGATAATCTTATCCTTACTCTAATGGTTGAGCTTTATAGTCAAGAAAACTGACGAAATCACATTTTCCTGGCTGAAATCATTGTACGCACTCTTGATCGAATTGATGACAAGACACTATTGACCATCCAAGAGTGAACATTGCTATTATCTCATTATTCTCTCAAATCTCTAATGTGGTATTAAAGTAAGGTTGAGAAACCTTAGTAGCCACCCTTTTACATGCTGTCGTCACCTGAGTGCTACGCCGTCGTCGGAGTTATTATAGTGGTTGGTTGAATCACTGTAGCACCTGACGTTTTCTTATCTCTTTTTCAACCCACTCGTAGTCGGCCCTTTAGGGCTATTGGTGGTCTTATGTAGTCTCGTCGGTGGTTCTTGTGCCATGTTCTAGATTTCTTTTGCTACCTCTGATGTGTTGAAGGCCCTAGGATTGTGTGTGCTTTAGGTGTATCTTTATTTTCATCGTGTGTACTTGGACACGTGTTATCTGGTGTTCTTCATTTCTATTGTTGCTGTTTTTTGTGTCAATTAGGCTAGTTTGTCACTGATTTGCATTGTTTGTTGAAGACATGGCATCTTCCTTGATGTCCTATGAGTTGTTTGTAAAGAATCTCAATTGTACCTTGGTAAAATTGAATGACAACAATTACCTCTTGTGGGCACAACATTGGCTCCCATCAAAAGATCCAACACCTCACATGATCGCTTGTATGTTTGGGCTGCGACTTTTGAAGACGGGTTTGTTGATGATTGTGTTGTTGTATCCTGGCTCGTAAGCAGCATGGAGGAAAATGTTGCTCGTGGAGTTATGATGCTCAAACGTGTAAAATGGATTTAGGATACATTGATGAGTACTTATGGATATAATAAGAATATTTCTCGTATTTGTGAGATTTATGAGTAGTTCTTCATACTTTGACAGGGTGATTGGTCAATTTTGGACCTGTATGCTTCTTTTCATGTGCTACTTGATGAGTTAGAGGTCTCTATCGGTCGTTTAAAATGAAGAAATATCATAAGGAGCTTGTCGTGTTTTTTTTTTTGGGCTGCACTTGATGCTGTGGTTTCATCCTAGATTCATGGTCAGATTCTTGATGTTGATAGCGTACCATCCCTTTCATCAACCTTTTCATGTGTTCTGTGGAATTCCACTAGGACGACTGCTCTAGTATCATATTAGTGTGCCATGTTTAGTACCAATCATGGTTGGAGGCATGGTTGTTTTACGGGAGGTGGATGTGATACTCGTTGGTGTGATCATTGTAGTTGGACCAACCTCATTTTTAATAGGTGTTGGGACAAAGTTAGTCGACTTCAGGAACTCCTTCTATTGATTAGACGTCTCCCTCCACTGTTATCATATTTAGGTTGACTATGAGAAGTTCCTACAGTTGCAAGATGCCCAGTATTCTACCACTACTTTACATGTTGTCGCTTCAGGTACAAGTCCTTTTTTAGCCTCTTAGGGTAATTTTTGGATTCTAGTACATTCTCTCATTTGTTCGGTACACATGATTTGTTTACTTGTCTTTCTAGTTTATGTGATATTCGTTCTATTGCTATTGTTGATAGTCGTCATTGTCCAGTGTTTGGAGATGGAGTCTTTTTAAATTATCTTTGATCAAGTTCTTTATGTATTTGATTTTCTCATTAACTTAATGTCTATTAGCACTACTACAAATTCCCTTTTCTATTTTGTAATCTTTTTTCTTTTTCATTGCACTTTTCAAGACTTTCAGATGGAAAGGAGGATTGGTTTAGACTGTGAGTATGGTAATGGTATTTACGTACTAGTTCGTGATAAGTTACCTCACGTTTGTGATTACCATTATAGAGTTGTTGCTTTTATGACACTGTTTGCTTGGTCTTCCTTCTCATCCTAAACTTTAGCAAGCTCTATTTTGGATTTTTGTTCGGTTTGTTATGTGTGAGTCTTATCCGTTAGATAAGTATCATTGTGCCACCTACAAGAGTTTGTCCTTTACAAGTAGTTAGTGTCCTTTGGAGTTGGTCCATTGTGATATCTAGACTTGCTCGTGTTTAGTTTACGTGTGGGTATAGGTGTTACGTAGTTTTCATTGATGATTATTTTTGTGTCTCTTGGGTATATTTGCTTAAGGATAAAAGGCATGTATTGGTTATTGTCAAAAAATTCTTTGCCAAAATAATAACTCAATTTTCTATTTCTGCCAAAGTTTTTCATATTAATAATATCTTGGAATTTGTTCACATTGATCTTTGAATTTATTATGCATCCTTGGATATTCTTCATTAGACTTCTTGCTCTTATACGTCTCAACAAAATGATGTTGTCGAAAGAAAATGTTGACACATTTTAGATGTGACTTGTACCATTATGTTATAAATGGGTGTTTCAAAATTCTTGTGGTATAATGTTTTTTTTTATGACTTCATATCTTATAAATAGAATGTTGTCTAGTGTCCTTGGTAGAGAAGTTCCTTTAAGAAGGTTGTGTCCTGATAAGGTATTTTTCCATTTGCCTTCTAATGTATTTGGGTGTGTTACCTTTGCTTAAGATCAGTCCCTTGGCCTTAATAAATTATCATCATGTTCCATCAAATGTGTTTTTGTTAGTTATTCTCGTATTCAAAAGAGTCTTTGGTGTTATCTCCCTCCTATTAGTAGATATATTGTTTCTACATATGTCATCTTTTTTGAATCTTAGGTTTACTTTGGTTTTATTGACAATCCTATTGATAGTGTTCTGTAGATATTACCTTTGTTTCTGTTGATATTGTCTTACTTCCTTATCTTGTTGAGGACGATACCATTCTTGAAGAATGGCTTGTGGTATTAGACCTACATCAGGCGTGCCCTTTGTAGGTGTATCATTGTCAACAGTGGCCATAACAACCACACTAGCTACTTCCTACTGAACTTACTCTACCGTCTGGAGATCCACTTCTATTCGTTCTTGAGTTACTTATTGCATTTCATAAGGATAAACGATTTACTGTTCATCTTATTTTTCATTTTACTTCTTATGATTGTTTTACTCCTTCATTTTGTAGTTTCTCCTTATCTATCTCTTTTGAGTCTATTCCAAGTAATTATCAAGAAGCACTTCTCTTTCCCTACTGCAAGGTTGCCATAGATGACAAAATGCAGGTGTTGTTATCCCATGACATGTGAGATTTGGTAGGAACGACTCTATAAAACAAAATGCAGGTGTTGTTATCCCCAAATATCACGATGAACAAGATTAAAAGGACTTTAACTCGAAGTTAACGACTAACCCCTATGGATAGTATGATGATGCTTATCCATCCGACACGACTCGAAAACAAATGACTCTAAAAACACTCATGGAATGGCTTGCTAAAGGTGATGAATGAACGAATGTCCTAAATGACAATGTCATAACAAGGAAGAGTTCATTGTTGAAGTAACAGTAATAAGTTCTCATGGTATATCGTTCTGAATCAGTAGGTACGTAGCATTGAGAGGCAGTTGTAGTCATAGAATCAAATGTCGGTTTCGTGTCGGATTTTGGTTTGACAAAAATAAGAAACGTGTCGGAAATTGGTGGAAATGTCGGTGGAAACGCGGTAAATTTACGAAAGTCACAGAAATAGTCAAAAAATTTTGAATTTTGATTTGAAACTCTTAGATAAATTAAAGTAAGCAACAATCTACATCTTAGACTACTTAGATCAACTTCCTCAATATGTATCACATGAAAATACAGTAGATAGACCTAATAGAAATATTCTGAAGTATAAATAATACATAAAAATGTTTAATGAATGTTTAAAAATAAAAAGACTCAAAAAAGTTACCTTATATATGCTTAATATCATGAAGAATGCCTTGGTTGATCAAAATATTCTTCCTATACATCAACTATATCGTGTTCTCGATGAATTTGTTGCTGAATTTGAAACTCTCTTCAGAACACATAGTTGTTCCAAGACATGTGATTATAATATGTCTAATATTCATTGATGAAGTAGTGGCATTGTAATATTGGCAGTTGTATTAAGAATCTCATTGGTGGATATTGAGGAATTATATATACTGTTTGAGGCTGTCGAGGGATATAAGAATGACTTGAAGGACGCTCAGGTGGTTGCTCTTCATATTGTGTTGAAGGAGGTGTATAACGAAATAATGAATCCATATCCCATCCAATTTGTTCACATGGTGCATAAGAAGATGTAGTTCTTGTCCAATCGCTTTGAGTGTTATAGTCTGTTTATCCGACAGAATCACTTCCATAAGAACTATAATCATAAGGATCTTTAGGATCATGAATACTCAAAGAGTCAAGTGAATCTAACAAAGATCCTCTTGTATGACTGTTCTAAGAATCTTCATCTAATTGTTGATGACAACGATCCCATTGTCAATAATGAATTTCTGGTTGGTCTCCATGATCCTCATCTTTTGTAGCATGTGTGAAGGCATCCTATCTTGTAAATGGACTAAATGGTCTTTGTGTCTCTCTTTATTCTTGTGGCTCTTCTGTTGCAGGTGGGATTACATTTGTAATGCCACCATCATTGTTGTCTGATGGTTGTGTGCCATCATCATTATCATTTATGTTACTGTCACCCTTTAAACTTGGAGTATGTCTACGAGAATGTCCTGATGAGCTCATGTATTTCTCTACATCAATGTCCATTTGACTAGCAATTTTAGAAGATGGTGTACCTTCTTATTCATCTAGAATTGGTTCTCCATTTTCTTGCAACCATTGAAGTATAGGACAATAGAATTGGTTCTCCGTGTAATCTTTTTTTTCTCCCTCTTTAGTATGCTTTATTCTTAATCGCATGTTATAATGCACAAATACCAAGTCATTCAACATTACTGTGCCTAATCTGTTTCTTCTCTTTGTATAAATAATGTTGATTGTATTTCAATTTCGTTTACAACCAGATGCTATTGTTGTTTGAGATAAAACCTTTACAACAATGTTCCTCAGATTTGGAGCATTTAATATCCACCATTCACTTGGAATATGATATTTATTTATTAACTATATTATAGAATAATATTATGAAATAAAAGAAATGATATTAAAAATATACCTTAGAGTCATTGTGTCACGAGAATGTATCGTATGAGGCTCTCCAAATGACATAAGTTCATCTCGAAATTATTTCATTTCATTGAGAGCTTTTGTTTGGACATTGACATTAGACTCCAATTTTTTGATCACATCTTTAACAGATGTTAATAAATCAGTACGACTACCAAGTTGACTACATTGTTGTCTGTAACCGTGGATTCAAATAGTATGCGACATTAACAAAAAAATTATTTAACAAATAATTTTGTAATAAATGAAATATAATGATGAAAATTATGAATGTTCATGTTAAAATACTTACTAGCTTCATGTAGAGGATGAAGATGTATGTTAGACCATCTGTCATCTATAATTTTGAGATATGTTTTAGATGATCTGTATGTTGCATCGGCTACAGCATCCTTCATCAATTTCATTGTCTCATATAAGAAACCCATAGTAGGCTTCTTATCACCATCTATTAATTGAAAGACTTTTGAAACTGATACCATAATATGTACAACCTTTTGACAATTCTCCTCAAAATGTACATTATTTATAATTGAATTTACTCTCCTACCAATTAGACTTTCGCTTTCGTGATATTTTGGAGAGTAATATAATTTGTTGTAAATCTGATGACTCCTAGACGAATCAAATCACTACCACAATATTCGAGTGACCTCAATAAAGCTAGTAAAAAAGAGTTGGTGTAAATAAAATTTGTTACAACCTTTGCATCTTTCACTGTTTTTTTCACCAATTTTGTTTTTCGAAAGTTCTTAAGTAATAAATTAATACAATGAGCTGTACATGGTGTCCAATATATGTCATACTTTCTCATAATCTTAGAGTCAGTCTTTTTAAAGTTATTTCCATTATTAGTCAGAATCTGCACCACATTTGCTACTCTCATTTGTTTAATGATTTCTTTTATTTGCTTGTATATGTACTTGTAATCTTTGACAACATCAGAAGAATCAATAGACTTCAAGAAAATTGTACGACTATCACAATAAACCATAAAATTGATGATCTATTTCTTTGTGGTACTTGTCCAACCATCATACATAACAGTTACCCCATAGACTAGCCATTGCCGTTTCAAGTCATTAATGTAAGTTTCTAATTCTTCCTTCTCTGCTTGAAGATGCTTGTTCGTGGATCTCATACTCTGTTGGTGCTTTTACTCGTATACCTTCTTTTGTAGCAACAACATATGTTGCAGATAAGGTCTCTTTGCTGTTTTTGCTGGGATAGTATTGAAGAACATATATTTTACTACAGCTTGACCAACTTTTTCCTTAGTATTTCCAAACATGTCTTTAATTGTCTTCTGCTTTGAAGTTTCTTTTCTAACTGTAGTTGCATTTGGATTGTCGTATTTTTGACTATATGTTCTGAACATTCCAGCAATGCCTTTACCTTTATCCTTTTGTGTCATACCACTACTACTGTCTCTTCCACTTCCCATGTAAGTTTGGGTACTATTTGTCCTATGAAATCTTTCAATTTACTGTCTATGCCATTTTCATTTCTAGATTCCATTACTGAACTTCTATACATTTCTCTGTCCTCTAAAGTGTTATAGTTTACATGATAAACTATATCATCATCTGAATTTGATATGGGAATCTTTTTGAACCTTTCTTCTGTTCTCTTTTTGTCACTTTTCTTTGCTTTAATGTTCTTTAATAGTTTTCTCATTTGAGCAGAAACTACAGATGGACACGATTTACATTTAGTTACATTACAATATCCACAAACAATGTGTTGTTTTAATCTTGTTATTCCTCCATTTTTCATTTACATGTCATAATAATTACATTGTGTATTTTATCTATCATTATCAATATGATATCCATGCAATCAATCTGGATCCTCTGATTTAGCTGTCTTAACATCACTACGACCTCCACTACTTTTAGATTATGAGGAATTTGACATTATGAATGCTGAAAACAAATGATAGTTGTCATTAATGTAATGAAATAATGCATTCAAATATTTTTTGATTTTTTTACATATTATAGTGGTTTCTACAATCATTCTTGATTTTTTTTCATATTTTCTTGATTTTTTTATTAATTATGAAATATTCTGATTTTTTAAATAATTATAAAGAATTACGAATTTATATAATTATATATCCAATTATTAACATTAAGATTCAAAATAATAAAATTAACTTGAAAAAAACCTTAGATTTATACAATATTATGGTAGATCTAACTAAAATCTAAGTTTATACTTTATATCTAAGATTGCATGTGAACTTAAAAAAAAGGGGTTTAAATAAGAGTTATTTTAAATAATACAATCTTGTGGTTGTAGTATAACATGAAAGTGGTACAACAATATTAAAGTAGCAATATTAAATGTGGGATATGTATTACTTAAAGATAATAAAATTAAATCAACAAATGAAATTACAAAAGTTTTCCAAATTGCAAATCACGCAAAATGTCATGAAATTATATGCAAAAACCTAAGATCTAACAAATAGAAATACACCATGTATAATTACTCCTAATTTTTACAATCATTCTTGATTTTTCTAAATTTTCCTGATTTTTAAATAAAATATGTAATATTCTTGTTTTAATTTTTTTTAAAGAATTTATTGTTTTTATAGAATTATTATGTTAGATTTATTATTTATGTATTGAATTGAAATATTTTTAGGTTAAATCTTTAATTTTTAATTACTTACAAAGTAAATATGAGAATTTCTTAAATAAAAAAAAAGATTTACTCCAAGATAAAGGCTAAAAAAAGAGAGGAGAAAATGATGTCTATTGTTAATGTTTCATATATATTTTTAACTTGTTGGAACTTGAAAAACGGTAAAACAACTTTT
Organism: Posidonia australis; assembly: GCA_024699735.1. Classification (NCBI taxonomy): domain Eukaryota; kingdom Viridiplantae; phylum Streptophyta; class Magnoliopsida; order Alismatales; family Posidoniaceae; genus Posidonia; species Posidonia australis. The sequence goes on from JAMKQA010002628.1 coordinate 31,557, forward strand.
GCAAGAAAGGACTTAAAAAAAAATAAACATAATATAAAGCTAGAAGGTAAGAGTTTTTTTTGAAAATTTTGTTATAACCCATTTTATCTTATAAACCACCATCTCTTTTACATAAGAGAAAAATAAGGCATTGGACACAAACTTTAAAACAAAACATAAAGGGCTAGATGACAGGGGTTAAAAAAAACGATAGAAATACTGTTCAATCCATTTTTAATAAAAAAAGTATGATATATTATTTTTGTCATCTATTCTAATTAAGATTTCTCAATCTACAACCAATCCTTTTCTATTAGCCTGATATTTGTATGTCTTAGCCTAAGTGGCCCACTTGGTCCATTCTGGTGGCTAACGCGAGATTCCCACTTTCCTTGTAACTTTGCACTCGAAGTTTCCAGAAAAAAAAGCAGATAGCGACGACGTTGAACCTGGTTGGAGCCTTGGAGATCAGAGTAGACGATTGATGCAGGGAGACAGATGGTGAACGCGAGAACCGGATAAGGCGCTGGACGGCGAAGGCGGACTAGTGGAAGACGTTGGACTAACGGACGGCGGACGACGCTGGAGGCTGGATGACGGACAACACTGGACTGTGGGAGAAGCTTGTGGATGATGACGCTGGACGACGACAGACTGTTGGAGAAGCTTGAGGAGGGGAGGAAAGGAGATGGGAGAAGACGTTGTTAGGGTGTTGGTAACGAAGGAATCCTGTGGCTTTTGAAGTCGTGCCGTGTGTTGTGTTGTGGGGAAGGTGTGTCGGGCGATACATGAGATTTTGCGTAAAAAAATATCAAACATCCACTGACATCCATCGAAATATTGTTCGACATAAGGTAAGTCGCGACATACCTTTGAATGTCGTTTCCCTGCTTTCACCCACTGACACGGATCGAAATTTAACACCATTGTCGTAGTAGATTGAGTGGCTTGCATCTAAAAGAACTGATCATACTCGGCTTAGGGAATGAGCACGGTCTAAGAAGAGGATCTAATGATGGAGAATCGAGGACAAATGATTTAGATGATGCAATATGCGTGAATGGAGGTTGTCCAAACTTGTCTCAATATCTGTTAAAAGTGTTGTTGGTACTGCCACAATGGTCACACTTGTGGCTGTTACAACTACATTCACATCCTTGAGTATCTCGAGTGTTGTGTCCTATCGTGGATGTCGACATCGTCCTCTGATCTAAAGAAGCAAAGAAAGTAGAGGAAGCCACAGAACAAGCAGAAACACGTGGAACCCATGAAAAGGTTGACTGGAGAGTAGGAACAGAGTCGGCACTAAGAATTTGACTGACTAGATTAGGTTGTAGACCTACAAGGAAGATTGCTACTATTAGTTCCTCTTTATACTCCATCTTAGAAATATCTGCTACAAGAGATTGATATACCTTCGACTCGTTTAATAGAGATCTTAAGGTACTGTAAAAATCCTATGTGGAGCGGTCTTTTTACTTGGGTGTGTATAACTGCTCATAGATCTTACAAACTCTGAATATATTCTTCTCTTTTCCATATGTACTACGAAAAATTTCCCAAATCTTCTTTGTAGGCTGTAACATCATGGTTGAATGAGTAACACCTTCGTCCATATTATTCACCATCCAGGAAATAACTGTGCAATCATTTACAAATCAATCCTTAGAAGTCACATCCTTAACATTGAATGGAAGATGTGTGATGTGTCGTATTTTCCGGTTACCACCAAGGATTGTCTCGAAAGCTTGAGACCATTGTCAACTTAATCGATATTGCGATAAGTCCTTTGAGCAATGAATCACAAGAAAATGCTATGAATTCAATTTTGACTTGTCTGATTTGTCGAGAAAAAACTGATTTGCAGGGTATAAAAGGCCAATATGGACTAGAAAATACTTCAAAATTCACTAAAACTTGAAACATATACTTGTTGCCCTAGAGAGAGCAACTATTGCACATTTAGTAGCGGCAATCAACACTTAGACAACCAACGATGGTTGTAAAAATCATCGGATGTCCTAAAACTTCACTGGAACCACTGGTTCAAGTCATTTGGCAGTGGAGGAATGACGGCTAGGGCCTGAAATGGCCCTTGGATTGCTCGGCGGTGGCTGTAGGTTGGTTGGGTGGTGGATCCAGCATGAACAGTAGTTGTCAGAGGTAGTTGGAGCGGGCAGTGGTGGTGGACTGGCCAAAATCCGTTGGGCAACAGGTTGGCAGCGTTGGATGAGGTGGTTGGTGGTTTCCTGTGGTAGTTAGAGTTTCTAAAGAGGTTTTGGTACCATGTTGTGTTGAAAGAAGAGGAATTGATTTCTTGGAGAGGAGTATTACACATACACATGTTGGATAAAAGAGAAGATCTATACAACACATAGGATCTATTAACTCACTAACACACTACAATATAACACTAGCAATTCTCAATTGGAGGTACTAACACCGATTAATGAATGAATTTATTTCTTAATTGGTCTTAGTGTCTTCCACTCATCCATTTTATGTACTTAACATCTGTCATTTCAGCAATGCGTAATTTTTAAAAATGTTATTTTCAACTACCATAGGGTATAGGTGATCAAATATATATATTTTTAATTTACTTTTAAGTTTATGTTTTTTTTATTGTATGAAGTCTTAGATGCATTTCTTCATTTCATCCATTGTACTTAAACTTTATGGGTAACATCATCTTTAATATCACCATTTTTTCTTATTTTTAAATCCTAAATATCTAAAATGAAAATGTTACGTATCTTTGTCCATCTAATTTTGTGCTGTCTTTTCTATTTCTTGTATTAGTAAACTTATACTCTATATATTTTGTCTTAGTCCTATTTAATTCACCTATTCTATTTTCATCTACTAAGACTGTATCATCTGGAGATAACATACACCAAGGTTTCTCTTCTTGAACATCAATAATAAATTCATCAATGACCAGTTTCCAAAGATTGGGACTTATGACCTGGATCAAATGATAGGTACTTAGTGTTGATCCTTGATATAAGTTTATGTTAATTGGGACTTCTTTTGTCTCTCCTCACATTCTATTTTGGTAGTAATTACCTCTCTGTCGTAAATATCTTAAAATAAATGGATAAATCCGGTAGGTACTTTTTTCTTTCTAAAACCATCCAATAAGCACTCCTTTCTAAATCAATGAGAAACCTTCCAATTAGTTTCCTTGCCCAAGTAGGTAAATAGGTTCCATTTTTATCTCCATGGCTTGAACACAAATTGATTGTCTGTTATTGTGGTTTTATGCATTAGTTTTTGTGTAATTACCATTTTCCAATGCTTTGTTGTATGACTCATTTTGACCGCTGGAATGAGTTTTACTTTTTTGTTGGGACTCTTTATGCACAATATAATCACCAAATTTCTCTTCTTAGAATCAAATGAGACATTTTCTTTAAAGATTATACCAAATTGTTTTTCCCAACTTCTTCCATGAATTTCCGAGCTTCAATTAGAAATTCCATGTGTCCGATGGTTTTTCCTATTTTCATTTTCTTGGTGGTCTCTTTTACTTCAATTGTTTGTTTTTCTTCAAAAATAAATGTTATCTTTATCTTCAATGCAATACTAAAGTGTCTTAGTGAAAGAAATTGAAGTCATTTTGATCCAAATTCTTTGGCATTATATTTTTATTATCAAGGAAAGTGAATCTTGCTGAATCCTTCAGATACTTATCTTTATTGCAGGTTAAGGTATCTGAAGTTGAATGGATTAAACTCATTTCTGAGGAGGAGATATTCATGCTGGTATGGTAAAGCTTACTTATGGCTGCATTACAATTATTATTTCATATTTTCCATAGGTATGTTTTATGGATTTAAAAAGATGCTATTTTGTAGGAAGGTACTACAAAGCCTTTTGATATATTGGCAGGAATAGATGATGGAATCTCATTCGACTCTTCTCAGGTATATCTGCCTTGAAAATATCTCAGATAGAAAGCTTGCTGTTTTTATTGCTTAAATTTGAAAGCATAATTGTGTAATTTATATTCTTTGGTTACCTTCCGGTTCAGTTTTCAATCTTGTCTTTTGACAATTTGTCACCCATGAAGTTGTATTATTGGCTTTTGAGATTTCCTTAACCCCACAATTGCAGAGAATTCACAATTTGAAACTGTTGCATGTTGATATGATGCATAATGTGCTAATAAAAGTATATACATGTTAGAGCATGGTATCAAATGTCGATGCGTTTCGTCGAAATGTTACCGACACAACTCCGACACAACATTGACATAGAAGTTTCCTAAACAAATGTGGAATTTTTTTATTGTGTTTCCACTGATACAATACCAACATACCGACATTTTATCGACACATATCTGTTTTTCAACTTACCGAAGTTCGACACAAAATCGACATTTAAAACATTGTGTTAGAGTGCAATAAGGATAATTTGGATTATTACTTTTATCTCTTTCCTTGTTTATGACTCAGGTATCTTAGATTGATTAAGATTTTTTTACTCCATCCTTGCTCTCTACGTAAAAGAGTGGGTCTTCATGGTTTATGCATATTGTTGTTTTCTTTTCTCCCACAATCAGCTTACTGAGAGCTGTATAGGTCGAAGGATAAATTTGCAAAAATATTGAATTTGTTGTGATCTGCTTTCCTGAGGACGAATGTACATATGTAGTCTCCATCTTGTAGGATGAACTAGATTTCCGAAGTTAAAGGAATAATTTTGCATTCATCTTATAATGAAATTATCTGTTTCCCGCTGCTCTACGTCATGGTCATGTATCACAAAATAGTCTTATATTGAGGTTTTGCACCTTACTCTTTTCATTTTATATGTAAATATCTGTTTTCTAAATTAGTTACCTTCATGTCTTCATCTTTTGAAGTATGCATACATGAATATTCATGTGCATTTTGAGGGAAATGTAATCAAACTTGTCAATGAGGATGGTTCATTACATTCTGGTTCTGGGAGCATTAGTCAGCCTAACTTCTTTGTTAAAGCTGCTAATCTTGGTCTTTCATCTATCTATGTAAGTCTTTGTTTCTAATCTTGATATTTTCTTGAGGGTAGCTTGGGATATTCACCTTTTTAAAATTTAACCTGACATATTCACAATCAGGATTAAATTTATAATCACAGGTTAGCATTGTTGGACAATCTGGAAGCAGGACCATAAGCCAACACGTAATGGTGGAAGTTTATCCCGAGCTGAGACTATATCCTCACTATGTTTTTGTTTCTCCTGGTGCTTCTTATATGGTACTTCACTATACCTGTATTTGTGTCACTATTTTTTGTTCAGGGTCTAATTGGTTTAAATTTTAAAAAATTGATGTTTTAGTGTAAAATCCAAATGAAGGAAGTCTACTTTAAAAACATGTCATTGCTGCAAGATTGTGTTTATAAGAAAAGTTTTGGTTGCTTATATTTTGATGAGGTGGAAATTGAGGAATTTGGCTATTATATTTTCTACTGAAAGATTTTTTAAATAAGAATTCGAGTTTTGGTGGCTTTGATTAGGTGGAAATTGAGGAACTCATTTATTACCAATCACAAAAAAAATTCCTTCACTACTCTTGCACCTTAGTTCTGGACCATTTTCAATAAAAAAAACTTGGATTCTAGGTTCCTATAATAATTGCCCATATTGTATTGTTTTGTAAAAGCCTAAAAGGCATCACACTTGTAAATGCTTGCCACTGTTTGCTTTTTTCATGTGATATGGTAATTCTTTAATTCATTTCGATAATCATTTCTATCTTTCCTCAGTATCTCTGTTATATGCCAAACTGATTTATTTACTCATCATGATCACATCATCCATAGCTTACAGCAGAGGGTGGTCCCACAGTTGGGATGATTCTCGAGTATACCAGTTTGGATGCTGAAATTGCAATTATTGACGGTTCTTCAGGTCAACTCTCTGCTAATTCTATTGGAAATGCTGTAAGCGTCAACCTTCTTGCTTCATCTGTGTTGTATCCTGTGTACTTTGGCTCAGTAGCCCACCATATTACCCCAGGGAGGAAGTTCAACAATTCTGCAAAAAGCTATAAGACATGATAAAATATATATCTTAGTCAGTATAGTGATATTATTTTGCTTTGTCTGCAGACAGTTTTTTACTAGCATTATTTTTCTGATATATATATATATATATATAGAATAATGATCTGATATGGTCCTGTTTTACTTAAGAAAAATAGGATCTTTAATCTCAATCATTAATCTTCATCTAAGTAACTATTATTTTATTGATAATAATTTTAAAAAATTCCATTAAATAAGGAGGTAGTTACTATAATCACTTTTTCCATTAGATCCACCATAAGATTTAAATTCAGCAGTTGAGAGATTCAGAGTCCTACTTATCTTAAGTAGGGATGGACTTTATAAAAATTAGCTTATATATATATATATATATTGTCAAAAGGTTCACTAATTTGAATTCTTATTTAGACTGTTCGAATATCCTCTTATGTAAATGGAGCCTTGATATGTGAAGCATATGGAAGGGTGGAAGTGGGGGTACCACCAGTAATGTTTCTGAACATGCAGAGTGAACACCTGTGTGTTGGCTGTGAAATGCCTGTATTCCCTTCTTTCCCTGAGGCAAGAGTTTGACACAATATGCATTTCCCATATTCTAAAGCTTTTATCCAACTTTCCTGTCTACTAATACATGTTGTTTACAGGGAAATCTGTTTTCCTTTTATGAGGTCTGCAGAGATTACAAGTGGAGCATAGAAAATGCAAAGGTTTCACCATTTACCTTTATACGTTGTGTTAATTTGTTTAATTATGTATGTTTTCCCTGCCTAAGATGACTATATATTTGTATATATGTATTTATGTGCAGGTATTGGGCTTTCACTCAGTGATATCATCTTATGCAGACGGGATTGCGCCACAAGCTCTAGATGCAAGGCAAAAAAGTGTTTCTTATGATGTTAAAGATGATGACTATGGATTTATCAACTTGGTATATGGCAGGTATTCTCTGGAAATGCTAATTAGTCTTGTGTAGTTGTGCATCCTTTTTTTGGTTTCTGAAGCATTTAAATGTTTATTTTGAAAACTTAACACATTTAAACATTGGAATAATTGGAAAGGTGCATCTATTAAGGAGTTAGATGAATTCATATCATGATCATAGTCAAATTCGTGTGAAGCAATCCCAATATTTTTATTTATTTGTCTGTGAAGGAAAAGAAAATGCAATACTCTACATAGTTATTTAATGTAATTGAAAAATTTCTATAGACAGTGCTTTACTTGGCTAGTCTTTTGTGGAGGTATTTTGACTGAGCATTACAGAGGCATGGCTTTTACCTTCTCAGTAGGTGTGCTCTGTGTGGTTCAATGATTGAGGATCTTTGTTACTTTTTATGGGAGTGTGGGACAGTTCATTTGTTGTGGTGCTCCTTACTTGGAAGGGGGACCTTTGATCAGTTTGGTGATGGTACAACAGAGACTTTTTAGGAGATGTGGAGGCATGGTGGTAGGTGAAAGGGGAGTTGGTGGACGGTTTGGGCTACCTTTCCTCATGCAGTGTGGTGGACTCGATGGATAAAAAACATGTCTGTGCAGGATCTCTGGGACAGAGTGATTTCATCTGTCTTAGAATGGTGCCCAGCCAGCTAGGAGTGTATGTGATGTGTTATATCTTTATTCGCAATTGGCTAGTGGGTCACTTGCTTATTTAACCTGTGTCTTGTGGACTTTGTTTGTTGTTTTGTTGCTTGGCTTATCTACTTGATGAACCATCTTTTCTTTTGTATTTGTTTTCGAAATGTTTTTTAATAAAATTTTCTTGATCACGGCTCAAAAAAAAAGTGACTGCCAAGGTTGGATGGGTCTCTAAATTGTGGAAGGGCTTTGGTTGTTTGTAAAGGACATGCTCGAAGACCCTAGAGAACGTCGCTGGGATGTCTTTCTGAAAGGTTCTGTTGATTAGAGAAATTAAACAAGGTGGTTCTGAATTTGCAGTGGTTGGTAGGGTTCGGAACATTGTTTTGGTATTAGACCATGGTTCTCCCAAAATAGGAACTATGGGTGAAAACATAGTAAATCCAAATGTGAACAATTGTGTACTGAAGGCACAGATTTTGACTTTAAACTTGAGAATAAGCTACACTAAGCAATAATAAACATCTAGGACCACTTAGGTTGATTTAATTAAGATAAATGACATGCTAATACTCATAGTTAATGAATAATTAAAATTCAGACATCTTAAATTAACCTTTCTGCCACCTAAGAGTTTGGATACTATCATTTGATTAGAGCAAAGAGATAACCTCCGCCTCCCCTTTCAGGAGACGTTTGAGTTTAATACGAGTGCATGACATATGATGAAAGAAATATAACCTAGGTTTGTTGAAGGACTAGTCTAGACGTTTTCACTTCGCAGTGCCCCCATCATGGAATGGTATATGGATTTGTATTCTATTCCCAACACTAAGTTAGGAGTTAGTAGTAACAAGTCAACAATAAATGGAAGGAGGAGCAATCAACAGCATCTGAGAAGCAGCAACCAATAGTGGATCTGAAGCTCTTACAGTAGTAGGAACTCATGTTAAATGTAACGACCTTGGTTGTCATTCACCTAATAACTTCACCTATTTTATTATTAGTATTTTTATCATCACTGAAACCAAATTCAAATAGTAACATTAAAAAAAAGCATTAGAACAGAATATCTATTTAAGATTTTTGATATGTGGCTAAGTGATTATTCTATGTACACTAGTAAGAAATTCAGCTTTTAATTTGTATTTGCTAAATACATATCAAACATACGTGAGAGATTACTGAAAAGGTCACATAACATACACTTACTAAAATAGAAAACAAAGGGACAATATAGGAGTAGAACTCATCTCTGCCAAACAAACTAAAAACTAGATAAAACACGTCGGTGGAACACACAGGCAAGATGTGCTACTTAAATGCGTAGAATCCACAAAAACCTGAAATCTGAATGGGAACTCGACTGAAAATCTCTAAACAGATATTCAATAACATCTAAAATCATGCAATACAAATATTGATAAGAAAACATGATGAATCTTATCAAAAAAGTATACATCCAAAAATCTATATCAAAGCTACAGAAATCACAATACAATACTGAGTTCTCAACTCTCTTTAAGTAGTTATAAAATGTGTAGTTTGAACTTGCATATTCAACGTACGGTTTAGACTGCCAACATTGTTTGATTACCTTGTCGCAAATAGAACAACTTAAAATCATTAATCTGTTGAGAACTCGACTCAATCAAACAAAATCTATCGCATTGTTTAACACTAGTTAACAAGCAGTCGTCGAAGTACACTGCATTGCTATGGATGAGTCACCTTTTGAGGAGCTCATTGTCTTGGATTCTACCTTTGAAGAGCCCCTATTACTGTCTATTATAGGACATTTCTTGAAGCGAGGCAAGTGCATATCACGTTTTGATCAACTATGCAGAGTTTGCTTTCTCGTGGTCTTGAATATTAGTGCTTGGGCTAAAAAGAGTCTTATACCTCTTGATCTTGCCATTACTTAATATTTGAACTTCAACCATGATCTCGTGATTGACTACTTAGAGGTATTATACTCTTTAGATTCATCAACACAATTGCTATAGTGTCTTGGTTCCCGAATCACATCCTCGACTTTATGTTTGATTATCTAGAGGTATCATATCTCTTAGATCCATCGACACAATCTTCGACCTATTGGTCCCTGAATCTCAAGTTTGGCTTTGTGCTTAACCACTTAAAGGTATTGTCATACCCTTAGTCTTATCAACACAATCCTACAGTCTCTTGGTGCCCAAACAAAATCAACGGAAAATCCTTTTAAAACTCTTTTCATCATTTTCTAAATTACTTTTGAAGGAAAACATTTAAAACTTCTTGAATAAAACCAAAATCAAACCTCAGAAATCTGAACAGAGTGATAACTAAAAATCACACATCTCACTAGCACTTTGTGTAGGGAAAACTTGCATCTCATTTGTGCCCCAGAAATGCATCTTAAGATTGCACCCAACAATAGGCTTCCTTTAATGCCACAATGCCTGACAATCAACCAACCACCAAAGAAAAACATTTATATCTACATTGATCAATTAGCAAGAGCTTGATAACTGAAGCATTATAAAAACTGAATTTGTTATAAAATTTAGAAAACTTTAAAGAGTAGTACTATTAGAGCTCAAAAACCATTCAATATCATCGAAAATATACATTATCTTAAAGATCAGGAACTCTACTTTGCATCATGATCAAAATCATAATAATCCAATATCTAAAGTTCAAGATAAAAAGGTGACAAGAAAGAAAAGTTACTTTGAACTTACAATAAAGGTATCATCAAGAATGTCATGCAAGAGATATTAAACTCAATCAAAATTACTGATACACACACTATCTTGAAGCTTATTAACTTCTCTCTACAATGGGACAAGTTTCATATGGTTTTGGATAATAAAGCTTAATTTACAAATAAAACAAGGTTCCAAGGTCATAAGAGCACAGACTAAGCAAAAGTTCACTACTAAATAATTCAAACCATTGAAGCATAATCCTATGACAATGCTACACATAACATACATAACTTTGAACATTTGGGAGTCTACTATCCAACGGAGCAAGTTTCACAAGGTTTTGGGTTGTGTAACTCAAGATATAATCCAAAGAAGGGAGAAAAGTATGATAAATTCAGCAGAATAGGTTCTACTGCTTGGACCCAACTTTCATACAACAACATAAATCCAAACATGACAAAATTATATTCTATTTTGAAGCTTACTAAATCTCCTTCACAAAGGGACCATGTTCATAGTATTGGATCAATATAACTCAAGATATACTCAAAAGAAGGCAAAAAGGTTGGTCTAAAGTAAGACTCGCAGCAACTCAATCAAGATTAAGGTTGAAATTGCGGCATGTAATGCTCCCACTAATCAAGTCTTTAGTATTCACAACTAGGCTTTGAAATCCTACTTAAACATGTGCCCATAATTAAGATGAGATACTCGAGACTAAATTTCTTATGGGTGTGTACCTTGAGTCCAAATAAAATCCAACAAATTTGTCGGCAATCCAAGCTTGTTAAAGCTGCGATCAAGCTCCTCCACACCACATACAGGTTGTGCTTCACTCCCAAAATCAAGTCATGACCTAACATAAGCAACAAAACCTCGAAATCAGTGTATGTATGGAAAGAAATGAGGAAAAATGACTCTCAAGCACATGGTTCTCCGTTCCTCTAGCATAAATGGTTGCAGTACTTCCTCTGGTAGCTTCCATAGCTTGAACAACATGCTGGAGCTTTAGGGATGACTAGAGAGTCTTCCTTACGCTTCCTCCTTGATACGCACAGGCGGGAAAAAGGGCAATAATAGCATATTAGAGCCAAAACCTCCGTCTCTCCTCTCTCCTTCCTCTTCTTTTTCTTCATTGGTTCTTTTCTATTGTCTTGGACATTTTTTCTTATAAAATCATGCAATAAGCGGTTGTCCTTAAATATTTAAACACTTGTGCAAGTGATAGGTGGCAACACATTTGTCCTTCACCCTCTTTTTTAAACCACCGCTGGTTAAATTACTCGACACTTGACCTCCGAAAGCGATTGAAGCTACTGAATTACAAAGGAGAAGGGAAGCATCAACTCGTTGGCTCTAGTTTCGTATCGGATAGGCACATCAGATATGCACACACCAGACATGTAGACACCACATATGCACACACCAAATAAATAGGCATCGAGCCACCAGGTGTCGAACCCCAAGGCACCGATCCACCATGTGCTGAACTCCAAGGCATTGAACTACCAATTGTCGAACTCCAAGGCTTCGAAACAGTATTTCACCACACTACCACTCCTATGCATTTGGCTTTAATACATAATAACACTAATACATGCTCAAGTATACGTTTCTATTGTGTAGAAGTTTAAGTCGAAACTTATTATTTCCAAGATGATTTTTCAATAATCTACTTGATTAAACAGAGAAAGGACCTATCAATCCTTCAATATCATATCAATAATCATCCTATCTTTATTTAGATCAATTCAAAATTCCTAGCTTGCATTCAAAATCTTTTAATCACAATGTTCCTCGATCAAACACACATATCAAAAGATGTAATATCCGAGAATTTAGAAAGGATGTAATTGAGTTGTGCCATGTAGTTTTGAATTTAATTATTAATAAATAATGTTGATGGATGTGGTAATTATGTGTTATTGGTGTGTTGTTTCTCCTTAATGGACTAGTTAGGCCAGTTCAAAGTGGTCTAGATGCACCTTTTAGGTGAATATTTTAGGCGAATATTAGAGTTGGATAGCAATAGCAAGTAATCTAGGTAGATTTTACTAGCGAACATTATCTACGTGATTAGTCGATGCGCAGCAGAGAAACACTACAACGTAGCAAAACCACAATATTTGTTGTTCTGTTGCACCATTGCTGCCTGACTTCACGTCGTCTTTTGCTTCCGTCGCTTGCGTTGCTTGCACCAACCCACTCCTTGTCATGCTGTCCACTTGGAGTTTCAGGCGGTTGTCGGTGGTAAAGGGGTCTTTTAAGGACCTCGACCCTCTCCAGTTGGCATCTATCACTTGGTGAGAAAGAGAGGTGAGGGAGAAGGCAGAAAACAGAGGAAGGGAGGTGAAGTGCGGGGAAGAGAGAGGCATGTTGTCTGCCCCATAAGGGCTTGCCGGAGAAGGGAGAAAACGTTGGCGAACTTCGAACTGTACACGTCCTACCCTCGCTCTTTCTCTGTTTTACTTAAATACCTAGGATTCCTATTCAGTAGCATGGTATGATCTGTGTTTAGACTGAATGGTGTGATTCCAGTGGTTTTTTGATGTTTCTCCGATGTTTTCCAACGAGATTTTCCAGTTTCAGAACTTTCTACGAAACATTAGGCACGACTTATTACCAAGGCTAATGGGTGCATGTTGGGCGTGTGACTTGGAAGTGAATCCAGGTAGCTCGAATTGTTGGCACAGGGAAGCAGTGAGCATTCCAAACGCGACAGATTGGCATGAGTCGTGTAGGTTAGTAACACAGTTCTATTTTCTAAGCTTAAATAATGATTTCCTTAAGTGATAATGATTTGAAAATAATCCTAGAGATTTATACGTGAAAGTTTTTTTGAAAATTGACTTTGAAATAGGATATTTGTCGAAAAGGATTCTTGTAATGAAAAGTATTTTTGAAATGATTTTAGAAAAAGAAATGCATGGTTTGAAAATGATTTTTTGTGATTTTTGGTCGGATCCACGTAGCAATAGGGCCGTAGTTGATTGAGGAAGAGGCCTCCATGAGATCGGTATGTGTTTTACAGTGTGGTTGTCGACGACGGGCACGGGTGAAAAAGACCGTGGCTTTTGAGGTATTGTAGGGTTTGGGTGAAAGATACCAGCCCACCCTCTTTATTTGATGCTGACTGGGCCTAAGGTTGTGAGTCCCTAGATGTCCGAGCACCAAGGGTTGTCGTAAGGACGCACCTTATGCATGTTTTGTATGGCCTATGGGTCATGGTTTGTGAGACCTACGAAGCTGTGGCAGGTGAGCTCCTCCACGGGGTGATTCATCGCGACAATGCAATAGGATCAGGATTGATGCCTTGCCCACTGCTTGTGGTTGGGTTGGTTACTTGTGGCCTAGGTGACACGATAGGTTTTAAATGGACTGTGCAAGTATGATTTTGAACTAGGATTGGCATGTGATTTTGTGGTTTTCGCCATATTCTAGTCTCGTTCGGACTTGTGGTTTTTAGCTAGCTTCTTGCCAGAGTTTGGATATAAATGAGGTTTTGTACTATTTTAGGTTGGATTTCTGTTGAAAGTTAGTTTCTTAAAGTGCATGAAAATGATTTGTAAATACATGGAAAGTTTAAAGGAATGGAAAAAGAAAAGTTTGCAAAGACATGTTTAAACGATGTTTTCTGTTGTACTCTGACCATTATTATTAGTCTGGTTTTTCTACCGTAGTTTTGTTAGGCACGTGTTGGGTGACTGAGGTCAGTCATGCATTTTGTTTTTAGGTACAGATTTGGATACAATCTAGATCTGGTGCATATAGAGGAGTCATTAGCTGTACACGACGTTTTAGGTAGTATTTAGTTGTTTTATTTGCTTTACTTTAGTTTAATTTTGTTAATTAGTTAACTGGGTAGTACAGATGTTAGTTTGTGATGCACCGAGACATTATAAAAGAACATTACATTTGATACCAATCTCCCAAACAAGGCTCGCTACCCTTTGACCTGAGAAAACCCATAACGTGTGACTCCAATGTGCCAAACAAATGTGCCACTAAGATGCGCAAGTAAAATGCGTGAGAGACATACACAACTCGGGTATAGATGTCACATTAATCATGTTGGTTTATGAACAAGTTGTGTAGGTCAACTTGGGTCCTTGGTGTAAAAACCACACAATGTCGACTTAACATGGCAAGTTGACGTGACATGGGGCAAAAATGGGCACAAAATCCAATGTTTTTAGATTTTGATGCCTATTTCATGTTGGAGATTTCTGTCACCAACATTTTTGTCAACACGTCAATTTTCTGGTACCATGCTCTTTCCACAACTCCCATCCACCTCCCATCATTGTAATGAGTGTCCACCATCTGGTCCACTACGATCTTGTTGAGTAGACGTTGTAGAGGGAGAGGCCTGATGTGACTTGCCTCTAATGTATCTTTCATCTTGCTTTTGTTGGGGAGGAGGAAATTGTGGACCGTCATGTAGTGGTTGGTCCTCAGGTTGAGTTTTGTGATGATTGCCTTGTACTAGACGAAGTAGGTGCATTTCTTGTGGTGTCCTACATCTACCTTGTCACCAATCATGAAGTGAAGCTTCTTCCTCACCATTGATCTATTCTTGGCTTTCGTCTGTTGGTGTTAGGAGAAGGGAGTGAGGATTTAGAAGGGATGCATCGGAAAGAAACACACACAATGCTTGGGAAAAGAAATAGTAATAAAAGAACTAATACTTAAAAAAAAAAATATAAATTTTATAATAATCGTTGAGATGCATATTAAACTTTAATGTTCCATTAGAAAATATTGTTCTTGTAGTTTATAACAAAAAATACCTTTAAATTCAATAATAGTTACTTCATAGTTGTTCCCATAGCATCCGATATATTAACTAAATACCTTTCCCATAGCAATGTTCTTGTATATGTTATAAAAAAAAAAATCCCATAGCAGCATTTCTATACGTGATGAAAACAAACTTATTGTTTTAGCAAAGAAATTAAACAAAGGCTATAGACGAAGTTATCAACTCATGATGAAGAAAAATGAAATGAGGGTGTTGGTACTCCCACCAATTTGGAAGAACTTTCATAAAATGAAACACTAAATTCAGATGGAATTCCTGCCAACTCTATTGAACCTCTGCCAATTCCTTCAAACCAAACAGATCTTTAGGACGGACCACTCCTCACTGATTCATTGTTGCACATTAGCCATAGAAATGAGTCATGCCATACCACAATGTGATCAATTGTACAAGGCTTATAGCCTTATACAATCTACTTTTGATTTTTTCTTGATATCCAAAGATGTGTTTAGGTTTGTTCTCACATTTGCATCTTCGATACAGAAATCATCCTATGCTCTCTTATATGGGAGGTAGTAGTCACTTTTATTCTGTAGTCATACTTTATTTTACAGTATCACCAAGGATGTTGTCATATTAATGTCTATCACAATCATGTATTTTCAGTCATATGTGTAGCAGTACACCTTTGTTTCTTAATGTATTTTAAAACAGTTAGATAACTGATTTATAATTACGTAGCATTCAATATTTAATGTTTGTGGTCTTTGTTGGCGTTTGGGCAGGTGTGACAAGATGGAACCTGGCACATTCTTATAAATGTTGTTTTTGTAACTGGAGCTGACTTAGGCTTCACTAGTTGAAATAAATTTTTTGTTTTATATTTGAGTTCCATATATTCTTATTATTTTACTTTTTGCCAGATCTGCTGGGAGATCAAAGATTTCTGTTTCATTCTCTTGCTACTTTATTTCCAGTGGCGGCCAGATTTCAAAATCTTATAATGCATCTCATATACTTAGAGTAGTATCTGAGCCCCCACTTGCACTAGGTGTTCCAATAACCTGGGTCCTGCCACCATTTTATACTACATCAGATGTTTTACCACAGCTATCTGACTTGATTGAGCAAGCAGATTCTCGTCAACACAAAAGAGGTGTTACCTATTCTTTATTGAAGTCATGTGAAAAGAATAGCTTCACTCCAGACGATGCTATCGTTCTCTCTGGTCCCAAGATAAAAACAAGGAAGAGCAATAGTCTTGATTGCCTTCAGGCTAAAGAGCCAGGTGGAAGGCTCGAGATTGCATGTTGTGTGAGGGTTGCTGAGGTATGTGTATATTTTATATAATTCCTGCCATATTGGTAGTGGTTTTTCTAGAAAAGGGGCTCAATTTCTATCCGGTTTTAATGAAAAGATAACAACATCAATTTGTTGTTTCTTAAAAATATTATTTGATACATGCTCTAAATTTGAAAAATGAGTTTTTTTTCTCTTCTTATACTTGTTTAGGGTTCATGTGGGAGAGTTTCTCCATTTTAACTTCTAGAATTTTGTAATTTTTTTTAATGCTAGAATCTGTAGCCTCTGCCACCAGAAATAGGTTTAAAAGTCCTTATCACAAAAGTTCATGATTATCCATTTTATGTAAGAACACAAAAGCCGAGATTGTTTTGTCTTTTGTCAAATGCTGGGTTCTAGAATCCATGGTGTCAAATTTTGATCCGTATTGGCGAAATTTCGTCGACACGTATCGAAGGGTGAAAGTAGCGAAACAACAATGATAGGTATGTCGCGATTTATCCTATGTCGGACGATATTTCGGTGGATGTCGGTCGCATCAGTGGATGTCGGTGGATGCTTGCTCTTTTTTTACGTAAATCCTCACGTATCGCCCGACACGCCTCCCCCGCAACACGACACCAGACACGGCTTTAAAAGCCACGGGATTCTTTCGTCTACCAACATTCCAACAACGCCTTCTCCCTCATTGTTTGATTCTATCCTTCTACCGAAGTCCGACACGAAACCGACGTTTGATTCTATGCTAGAATCTTTTAGTGGTATAAAATTACCATGACTTTATTGTTCTTATTTATAATTTTAAATTTCTCACTCAAATTTTGATTCTGGTCTTATAATGGGATTGTATGTGCATGTGCAGCAGTTGTGTCTTGGAGTTGTACAAGATCAATGTTCCATGAATTCCTAAAATGAGCTATTGTTGGAATAGTTTTACAATAGAAAAAGTGAGGATTGGACTTATGGATATTTATGTAAATGGACTCCTCCATTCATTATCGGTTGGTTTTGAGTTCGATATTTATATTTCAAAATAACATTAGAGTTTAAAGAGATTCAAATGAGCTCAAGTCTACATACATTTATCTATACCCTAAAGACACACTTGTAAAGCTTAAAAATGACTACATTTAAGGAAGTGTTGGAATAGTTCTACGTTAGAAAAAGCAAGGATTGGACTTATGGTTTATACAAATAGACGACTCCATTTATTACTAGCTGATTTTGAGTTAGATGTTCATATTTCAAAAGTTATTTTGATGCTAATATTCAGACATAGAAGCGTAATTGTTGGCTTTTTCTACAGTTTTTTACTTATTTCAATTATTTGCATCGGAAGACAAATTTATATAGGTCGCCAAATGCCTTGATAAATGTATTTTCTTACATAATCTAATATAGGTAGTGCCTGATGTAAAAGGAATGTTTATTGAGATTTTTTTTATATAGTATAATTTCTTATATATTTTTCTTCTTGTATTTTTTCCTCTTTCTAGGTGGCCCAAGTTCGGGTGATTCCAAAGGAATCTGTGTCACATGTTGTCCACCTTGCTGTAAATGCTATCCTTGAAATTGTTATTAGTTACTCCGATGACCTAGGTATTTGTGTTACACCATGACAAGTTTATGGAAAATTTTCATTTATGAAGAGAGAATTTAATTGATAATTGTTGATATCTCACTAAGGCTCACTATGTTTGCTTTTGTTAGGGTATCCCTTCTTTGAAGCACACGGTGTGGTTCCATTAGATGTTGAAACAAACTATCATGATGTTGTGTCCCTTCATATGCCTTCTGAAAGTGAAAGCAGAAATTACAGCAAAGGAATTGCACATCTTGAGGTTCACAGGCTTCTGTTACTCAATTTTTTTAATAGTTTTGCCTCCTAATTGCGTGAGAATCACTTTTCAAAAATCTACGTTCATCCTTCTGTTTTTCCTGCTGGTTACTAACCTGCACAAATGTGATAGGAAGAACACCACTTTTGCTCACTCTTGTTGTGCTCACACATGCACATGAATACTAATTAAAATCTCTCTTCTGTTCATATTCTTGTCATGAAGGCTAGAAGGGAAGGTAAAGCACTATTGAAGATATTCATAAAAAAAGATCCAAGAAAGGCAGCATACGTCCTGGTACTTTTTTTTCGTAAGCATAACTTAATCTACAAGTTGGATCTGATTACCTTGCAATTTTGCTTTTATATCGGTGACTTAGAATTTAATGTACGAGATTTGCTTCAGCATAGTGTTTCACTACCCATATATTTCTTTTTCCCAGGTATCTGTTGGTCCCGAGCTGATTCCTAGGAATCCAGTTCTTCAAGTTGGGAATCTTGTTAATTTTAGCATGGTTTGTAATGGTAAGATTGTCTTTAATGGAGTTCCAACACTTAGTATTATGATGGTTTTTCAGCTGTGCTAATATATGCATGCATTGTGCTTTGCGAATGGTGGTATGGCATGAAATTTCTTCAATTTTTCTACTTTATGCATTTGATTTTTATTTTCTTTATTCTAATTTTAGATTATGTTTCCTGAGATAATACTCTGTCTACAGTGGTTTATATGTTCTCTCATCAACTTTGATAGGCCACCAAGTGGCAGAACCAGGATTTTTTTGTGCAGTACGTAGTGAACCATATGTACATATAAAAGATAGGATATTTTGAGATCTGGTGATGGTTTGTTTAGAACAATACGGATTAGTATTCATAGAGCTCGTCATGGAACCACAGGACGGCTCAAAAGGTAACATGTTTCCTTTATAGGGGAGTGATACAAGATAAACAAATAAAAGAAACTAACATCATGAATGCTGCAACAACACACTGCAGAACCGCAACAGGCAAGCCAAGATACCAACAAAGGAATGCAGCAGAAATGTTGCACTTGGAGAAGAGACAAAATGTAGTAGACATACTGCATCATCACCTAGACAAAAACTGCAGCAGGTCAGCCACAAAGACCACACGAAGAACACCAACTGCACGAGTTCACAGCGATGAAGTCATTTAATCTCCTCATCACCAAGGTGGTCATCATAGTTGGTTTCAAACCCCTCCGCTTCTTATTGGCCAGCATTTTCCCGGCAATCATTTGCAACATCCATAGGGTGTGGCTCCTCAGCAACGTTTAGGTGTTGAATTTGCTGTGTTGGTGGAAGCTTCATTGAAACCCTTCATCTTCTTTAAGTTGATGGAGGCAATTAATGCTTCCTAATTTCCTGTCTTAGAAAGATCTTCCAACCAAATTGTTAATTCAAAAATATCATAAATGAGGTTATTCAAACTGGGCAACTGCAAATTGCTAAATATTCTGTTACCATGAACACTTCAAATCAACCTTAAAAAGCAATAACTAAGAGATCAAGATTCATGATCAAGATGAAACTTATTGAAATTGATCAAGGGAAAAGTTGACCAATAGAGTGTGTATTACTTAAATTAGAAGTGTTTACAAAGAAGCTCCAAACATTAACTGAGGGGACAGGAGGACGAGTTGTAGACCATCCTCCACCACCTTGCCACCTAAGGTGCATTTAGTGTCCCCAACCCAACCTCTACTAGTTAGGCTAGCTTTAGTTAAAACTTTGTCATGCATTACCAACCAAGCAAAGATTTGAAAATTTTGAGTAAGCTGGGCTTTCCAAATAAGCTGCCTAAACCTGGTGTAAATTCTCAAATTAATGATAAAAGTTATAGCAACTTCTGACTGTAAACTGCCCAGTCGGTGTGCGGGTCCCAACTCAGCACATTCTCGGAATCTATAAAGGAAGTAGACCTAGTGAGTTGCTCAAGGTCCCACAGGACTCTCACAGAGAGGTTTAGAGTAGTGTGAGAGAGTGAGTTATATCACGATCAATGATAGAGGCCATTAAATGTGAGACTAATATTCTCAAATGCGTGTGTAGTCGGTTTGACCAGCGTGTCATGTGTACATTGGGCTGCAGTAGGCCACGGATCATTCTAATACTATGAAGAACTTTGATGGACCACCACCCATTAAAAGCCAAGCGCATTGGTGAGAGATAGTGGACCACATCTATATATGAATGTCGGATATTTTCTGATTGGGCAACACTGTTCTCTTTGAATAGTTAGGAGCATTATGTGTATGACTAAATGCAAGTAAGCCAACCAGGGTCGAATGCTTATCTTCCATTGTGGCCTGTAAAGCAAGCAACTAATATTCTCAATGCATTGGTCACAAAATTATTTAAATATTTAAGTCACTAGGGGCTCTGAAATGCTTAAGTATAAGTAATGTAAGACCATCACTTGTCATGGGGTTCAAGCCCATGCATAGACCTTGTTAGAGTATCCAGCAATTTAGGTGACGACATCGATAGCAGAGTGGCATTGGTGTTACTTGCTAGGGTGGAGGCAGCAATGGTTTTGTGATGGCTATGGTATTGGTGGTCAGCTCATGGTCAAAAGAATTGACAAGAAGTTTCCAATATACACTTGTTCATTTCCTTTTTTAGTTTGTCATGGATGTTTGACATCATTAGAATTAAACTTATTTTCAATTGACTACTATTCTTATTTCTAGGACATTGGTCTTTGTGTATTCAATTATGTAGGGAGCCTTGCTCTTCATTGTGAATAAATGGTGTTACTCTGTCAATCATTTAAAATTTAGTTTCTGGTCATGTAATAATATTTAGATAAAACCCAGTTGATCATATTTCCAATCCAGCCATTATATAATTACATAACGAGTGTGTGAAGAGAGTTAGGGAGAAAAGAAGATTAATTCTATTAAACATGTGAGATTACATATTTATAGGGAGATTAGATAACCTATAGTAAATGGATATCTATTAACCCGTTTAGACTTAAAAGAGCAATTACACATACTACAATTAACACTAACACTCTCCTTCAAGTTGGAATATATATATCAACTATGTCTAGTTTGTCACACAGAGACTCAAATAACCTTACACTAAGGTCCTTTGTGAATATATTTGTTAACTGCACTGAAGACTGTGTGTAAGGAGTGGACATGATTCCTTTCATGACCAAGTCCCTCATAAAATGTCAGTCAACCTTGTTGTGCTTTGTTCTTTTATGAAAGATACGATTGTTTACAATAAAGATAGCAGTTAGATTATCACATCTCATGGACATGGGTATCTCAACACTAAACCCAAGTTGCTCTAGCAATGACTTTAACCACATCATCTCACATGCTGTCTGGGTCATGGATTTGTATTTTGCTTCTGCATTGGACCTTGACACCACGTTTTACTTTTTGCTGCCTTAGGTGACTGAATTGTCTCCCATATAAGTGCAGAAACTAGATGTGGATTTTTTGTCCCCTCTATCACCTACATATCTTGAGTCTGAGTATGCTACAATTCTAGTATAGTTATTCTTCTTATAAATTAAACCTTTTTCTAGAGTCTTTTTCACATAAGATAGAATACGAAGAGCTGCTGTCCAGTGTACTCTCCTAGGTTCATGTATGAATTGGCTCAAAAGACTGACTGCATATGAAATATCAAGATGAATCATAGTCAGATAGATCAGCTTTCCAATCAATCTTCTGTATTGATCAGGATCCTTTAATAACTCCGAACTACTATCCCGAAAGGCTAGTGTCTGTTTAATAGGAGTGTTCTCTGGTTTGCATCCTAAAAGACTTGTCTCCTGTAAGAGATCTAACACGTATTTCCTCTGTGACAGTGTTATCTTACCATGTCCGTAGGCATACTTAATCCCAAGAAAGTAACGAGGCTTTCTCATGTCTTTTGTCTCAAAGTGACTATGAAGATGGTTTTTTATCTTTATAATGCCCTATACATCATTACATGTAACCAATATGCACACACAGTTAGGATAACACATCCACTGTTTGTACGTTTGTAGAATACTGAATGGTCCACTGCACACCTCTGAAAATCACCACCAAGTACCATTTGACTAAACTTCTCAAACCATGCTCTGAGGCTTTGCTTCAGACCATAGATTGTCTTTTTGAGTCTGCACACACGATCTTCTCCATGATCAACGTACCCTAGAGGCTGTTCTATCAAAACAAACTTAGTTAAATCTTGATATAGGAAGGCATTTTTGACATCCAGTTGGCACAGTTCCCATGAATGATTGAGAACAAGAGAGAGGACTCTGATGGAGTTGAGACAAGCAACTGGAGAAAAAGTCTCTTCATAATCAATCCCATCAGTCTGAGTGAAACCTCTAGCCATCAGCCTAGTTTTGTATCTGTCAATGTTGTTATTTGTTATGTACTTGATAGTATAAACCCATTTGTAGGTGACCACTATAGTCCCAGCAGTGTGGGCCACTAACTCTCACGTACCACGACTAGTGAGTGCAATTATCTCCTTATCCATTGTAGCCTTCCAATAAGTAAGGGAAAATACCTCTTGATAAGTCTTGGGGATAGACTGAGAAATAAGGGACAAGGTAAAACTATGAAAACGAAGATGAAGAGTATCATAGGAGACAAAGTAAGAAATAGGATGGACAGTATAAGCTTAGGTACCTTTTCGTAGGACAATGACAGGTCTAAGGAATTGGTAGATGGATTTGCATCTGCAAAGAAAGATGGTCTGGTGGTGGGAAGCACTAGAGTATGCTGTCGTCACTGATACACCTGTAAGGGATGAGTAATTATTGGTGGCAAAGGTAGATCTTTCTGAATGTTTGTATCTTGTAATTTAACATCGGAAGGCTTGAGAATAGCACACTAGATGGTGGTGAGATGTTGTAGTATGACTTTGACTTGAAAAAATGTGACATCAACAGATACATAATATCACCTAGTTGGGGGATGAAAACATCGATACCCCCTTTGAGTCCTCAAATATTCAACAAAGACATACTTAATCGAGCGTGGGGATAATTTATCTAGACCAGGGGAGAGGTCTTCGACAAATGTCACACATCCAAAAACTCCGACGTCAAGTTAAATAGGGTGGACTCTAGTTTTAGGCAATGGAGTGGGACCTCACATCGCAGAGGTGCAGAGGGTATTCTATTTATAAGGTAAGTGGCCGTAAGCACTGTCAGATCATAACTGTTTGGGAACATGCATGTGGATCATAAGGGTGCGTGTGACATTTAGGATGTGTCTATGTTTACGCTTTATCACCCTATTTTGCTGTGAGGTGTGTGGATAAGACGTTTGGTGTATAATACCCACTGAAGCACAGAAAGAAGTAATTTGGAATGAAGAAACTGAAGTACATTGTCAGTACGCAAAAACTTGGAGTGACATCAAATTGATTCTTTATTTCATTCAAAAAGTTCCTGAGTACATCATAAACATGACTACGATCTTTAAGCAAGTATACGCAGGATGTTCTGGAAAAATCATTTACAAAGACTATATAATACTTATGACCTGACACAAATTGGATTCTAGACGGACCTCATACATCACAATAAACTAACTCCAATGCAGTAGTACTAAACACGACGTAATTTTCTAAACGAAGCACGATGATGTTTCCTTAACTGACAAGATTCATAATCAAATTGTGAAACTGACCGTCAAGGTAATGCCTGTTGAAGTTTTTTATGCGATAGGTGTCCTACAGAGGTTAATCCTAAGAAGAGGGCTCAGAAGCAGATACCACAGAGGCTAATCCTTGAGGTATGTCATCACGAACTAGTAGGTATACTCCATTTTCTCATTCACGACTTAAATCAATCCTCCCTGCCTGATCTGAGAGCTGATGTCAGGCAAGTCAGAAAGATAGGCGGCCACAACTAACTCTTCTCTATATTAATGTAGTCTCGTGATATCCACCGTCAATGGCTGATACACATCTAGCTCATCTAGTAGTGCGCGGAGTGCAGTGAAGTACTACTTAACTGACTAGTCTCCCTGATGAAGAGTGAATATCTGCTCATATATCTCACAGACTCGAGATATGTTCTTCTCATGGCAATAAGTAAGACGAAGTGTGTCCTATATCTTCTTCGTAGGTCGTAACAGGATAACATCATATGCAACTGAAGACTCCATGCTATTGATCATTCTGGTGATAATCACTGCATCATTGGCTAACTAATCCTTATATGAATCTGATTTTACATCTAGAGGAGGGTGAGTGAGGTGCTTCAACTTTCTGTAAGGATGGCTTGGGAGGGTGCATCGGGGGCTGGGGAGGGCTGAGGAAGTGGCGTCGGCGGTTGGGGAGGGCCGAGAGGTGTTGGACGGCGACAGAAGGGGTTGTCGGAGGTGGTTGCAGTGGCGGTGGTTAGGGTTGGATTTTTTTTAGGTTATTTTTCTGTGCTCTGGTATTATGTGAAGAGAGTTGGGGAGAAAAGAAGATTAATTCTATTGAACATGTGAGATTACATATTTATAAGGAGATTAGATAACTCACAGTAAGTGGATATCCAATAATCTATTTAGACTTAAAAGAGCAATAATACATACTACAATTAACTTTAACAGTGTCGATCCTCTGGTACTTCTACTGTTTCCTAGTTGAGAATATATAATCATATACAACTTACTTTGTGGTTCCTGTTTTGAGAGTGTGGGTGTTACAGCCACAATCTTGTTTCTAATTGTGAAGATCTTTCTTATTTTTAAAGTAAGAATCATGTTACTAAAAAATTTGTTAAAGAAATCACCATTTAACAATTTGCAGTGCACTTGAGAAATACATACTATATGCATGCTTAGTTTCTAGAGCTAGAAGTCTCAAAATGACTTTGGTTTTTTGATGCTTAACGATTGTTGATTGAATCCAATTGTTTGGAATTCTCATTCGACCGCAGATAACATGGAAAGGACCATAATTGTATTTTTGAACCCTCATCTTATTTTATCTTTTAAAGTATATTATAGAAATTTTGACTACTAAAGTATGTACAATTACTAGCAGTTGAATTCTTATCTATTATATGTCCGTTCTGTTTGTATTGCATTGAACTTAGTTCCAAATTGGAAACATTTATGGTAGGGACAAGTAGCCCGAGAGTAGGCCAGTGGTCAAGTGCCAATGAAAGTGTTCTATTTGTCAATAAAGTCACAGGTGAGGCTTATGCTCGTGCTGAAGGTAATTCTCAAGGTAATTACTCAAGGCTTACCAAATTGTACTTATCTGAGGTGTTTAAGCCCGTTTTAGGACTGTTTTGGCTGTTTATTTTTGTGGACTAATAATATATACTTTGAACAGTTTTCTTTGAAAGTTCAAGCTTAAAACTACAAACAACAGTTACAGTGTTGAAAGCTGAGCAGATTTTAGTTCGTGCTCCAGCAGAGACTTTGACAAATGTTCCATTTCCTCCAGAAGGATACAAGTTCTTAGTGGACTTCAGGTTTGTTCTCCTTTTCTTTACTTTTGATTGGTAGATTTGTTGACTGAGATTTTCCCACCTTAAATTTTAGTCTGTTAGAATTATATTAGAGTTGTGTTGGGTTATTGGATATCTATTTAGTGTTGGGTATTCTCTACCTCATATATATATATGTAACTCTTTCCCTACTCAAGGAAATAAGACTTCATTATTCTTCTTTAATCTCAATATGGTACTAGAGCATGGGATAAAACCCTAATCTCCAACCCAACACCACCTATCGTCGGTCCTCCTCACCGGAGTTTGTCGGAAAACCTCTTGCATCATTAGACAGCCACTCCCGTCGGTCAGACTTGTTGGACGGATCTGCAGTAGCCTCCCAGGTCGGCGGAACCCTTCCTCCACACTTTCTGTCGGCATCTGCAGTCACTCAAGGTGTTGTCGGTAGCCACTGTAGCATTGGCAAGGGTTTCCGGTGGCCCCAGCCTCGTCGAAAGGGCAGTCCTGCCCTGTTTCAGCCACCCTCCGATGTCTCAAGCCATGTGGTAGGCCTTCTTGTCATTCTTCCTCCTCATATGTGTGTGGATACATGATTTCAACCTGTGTTTATGCCTTTAGACTATGTGTTGGTCTCTCTGGTATACGTCAAACCGGGTGTTTTGCTTCATCTATCTTGGAAAATCTGACCATATATATCATTTGTTTATAACTAGCTGCACGTGAATCTTTAGTCAGGAACCTAAGTGGTACTTTTGAGAAGTTGAATGGCAAAAATTATTTACTATGGGCACAAAGTTTTGAGACTTTTATCATTACACATCGAAAAATTAGCCATCTCACCAAATCTCCTCCAGATAGTAAGGATGCCACATATGATAACTTGTTTGTTAAAGATGTTGCCATTGTCTCCTAGATGATAAATAGTATGGGGTGTTCTATGGCTAAGGGAGATATGATGCTACGGCCTGCCAGGAAGATCTAGGATACTTATCGTCTCACTTGTGGTCATGAAAATAACATTTTCAAAGTTTTTGAGATATATGAGTAGTTGTTCACCTTCTATTAGGGAGATTGGTATGTTCCAGAGCATTTTTCCTTGCGAACTATGTTAGTTGAGCTTAAGGTACACTAGCCATTGACTGTTGATATCATCTAATTAAGACAGTATAGGAAAGAACTAGTTGTGGCGATTTATCTTTTCAGTTTATCTCTAGAGCTCAGTTATCACATTAGGGACAGATATTAGGCGCTGTAGTGTAGCAGATCTATAGACAACCTTTACTTGTGTTCTACGTATCTCCACAGCCACTCTTTCTGTTTTTGATTAGTCTACTATGAGAACCACACGTGGTCAAGGGCGTGGTGGCTCTCGTGGAGGTGATCATGGTCGTACTGATATTGGTGGCCATTCTCGGTGCACTCACTGTGGTAGGGCAAGTCATCGGGTTGATAGGTGTTGGGATTTACATGGTCGGTCTTCTTCTGCCTATGTTATTATAGAGTTTCCACCAACCACTTCCATTAGTGATGAGTAGACAGTTATTATTTCCTTAATTGATTATGACTGATTCCTACAACTAAAGGCCACTGATTCTTCCACCACTGCCTTTCATTCTACTTCTACAGGTATGATTGCTCTTCTAGCATCTAGAGTTTCCTTTTGGATAGTTGATTCTAGTATTTTCCCTAACATGTTAGATACAAAAAGCTTGTTTACTCGGCTGTCTCAGTTGTTTGATATTAAGTCTGTGGCCATTGCTAATCGTCAGTCTTGTTTAGTTTCTGGAGGAGTTGTGTAGGCTTCTTTCCAGCTTTCCCTTGATAGATTCCCATATATACTTGATTTTCTTGTAAATCTACTTTTCATTAGTGTCTTTACCAAATAATTACTTTGTTGTGACTTTTTTCCCATTTTATTGTACATTTCAGTCTTTGCAGACAAAGAGGAGGATTAGTTTAGGTTGTGAGCGAGAAAATGGTGTGCATCTGCTGGTCAGTGACAATATATCACGAAGATTAGCTTTTAGCTTTGAGTCGCCTTTATTGTGACACTATTGGGTAGGTCATCCATCCCACCAATAGCTTTAACAAGCATTACTATGAGTATTTGTTTCTCCTTTTGAATGTGAGCCTTGTCAGTTGAGAAAGTATCATTGTGTTTCCTTTAAACAGTTGCATCTTGTGTTGAGTCTTAGTTTGTTTGATTTAATGCATTGCGACATTTAGGATGCTGTCAAAGTCTTGTCTGTGTCTAGTCAGAGTTAATACATTGTGTTTGTTGATGATTTTTCAAGAGTGTCTTGCGTATATTTGCTTGGTCACAATTACGATGTACTTAAAACTTTTGTTGTTGAAATAAAAAATCAATTTGGTCTTACTCCAAAATATTTGCGGACTGATAATGTATTGGAATTTATTCAATCTAAGGTTCAATTTTATTATGCATTCTTAGATATTATTCATCAGATTACTTGTTTTCACACCTCCAAACAAAATGGAATGTGACATCTTATCAATAGGATGTCTTCCACTCCTTTAGGGGGTGAAATTCGCCTTCGACGTCTTCAAAAGGATGTCACATTGTTTTCTTTGATTCAGAGTTTTTGGGTGTGTTGCCTTTGTCTATAAAGTGTATGTTTGTGTGGTATTCTAGAACTCAACGTGGGTATTGGTGTTTTTTTCCTCCATTTAGTCGGTATTTTGTGTCTATTGATGTCATTTTTTTTAAGTCTATGAGTTATTTTGGGTATCTTGTGTCTGTGGATGAGTCTATTCCTCTTCTATATGTTGAGTTTTCTCTTGAGGATTCCCGAGACACTACGGTTGGTCTAGCAGAGTCTCCTCGTTCCTTACAGGTATATCGGCGTCGTCAACAACTAGTAGTGCCTCTTGTGGCATTATCAGCCTCTTCTGCTAATGCAAATTCGTTCTTCAGTGGCTTAGATATTCCTATTGCTTTACAAAACGGTAGTCGTTCTTTCACTGTTCGTCCAATTTCTAATTTTGTGTCCTATGCATTTCTACATCCTTGTTTCTGTGTCTTTGTCTTGTTTCTGTCTTTTGAGTCTATTCCTAGGAATTGTTAGGATGCACTCCTACTTCCTCAATAAAAGGCAGTAATGGACGAGGAGATAGCTTTATTAGCAGTTCGTGGCACTTGGGAGTTAATGACCTGTCTTGTAGGAGCAAGGGTAGTCACTTGCAGATGGGTTTACATTGTCAATTACAGAGCGGATGGTACTATTGACCGCTACAAAGGTAGATTGGTCGTTCGAGGATTTACTAAGGTATACAACATTGATCATGATCATACATTCTTTCTAGTTGTACGTCTCAACTTTATCAGGGTAATTCTGTCCATTGTCATCAACTATTCTTAGAACTTGTGCTAGTTAGATGTCAAGAGTGCATTCTTGTATGGTGACTTTACAAAATCAGTGCTTATGAAGCAATATCTAGGTTATGTTGTTCAGAAGGAAAATAGAGTTTGCAAGCTAAAGAAAGTGATTTATGGTCTAAAACAAAGCTTTAGAGCGTGGTTCGAAAAATTCAACAAAGTGGTGCTAAATGAGGGTTTTCAAAAGTGTGATGTTGATCATTCGGTTTTCTATAGGAAGACTGATCATGGATGTGTTTTTCTTGTAGTTTATATTGATAATATTTTGATGACTGGTAATGACAAAGAGGGCATAAAAGAAAGTAAAGAATACCTTAGGACACATTTTGTTACTAAGAACTTGGTTATACCATGGTATTTTCTGGGCATAGAGTTTACTTATGCAAATGGAAAGATGATGCTATCTCAGTGGAAGTATGTATTTGATCTTTTTCAGAAAACAGGCCACTTGGGATGTAAACCAAAGAATACTTATATTGAGTAGTCACCACCCTTCTAGGATATTAGTTTAGAGTTGTTAGAGGATCCGGGTCAGTACTGGTGGTTGATTGACAAGCTTATCTATTTAATAGTGACTCGGTAAGACATTTCTTTTGCAGTCAGTCCACTGTGCCAGTTTATTATGAGTCTAGAAAGATACACTGGAGTGGAGCTTTATGGGTTCTTGTCTATGTAAAAAGTGCTCCAGGTAGAGGTTTGATGTACTAGAAAATTGGCTATGTAAATGTCATGGCTTATTCAGATTTAGGATATGCTGGAGACCGAGGAGATAGAAAGTTCACATCTAGCTTCTGTACTTATGTAGGAGGTAATCTTGTCACGTGGCGAAGCAAATAACAGAATGTGGTATCTCGATCTAGTGTAGAAAGAGAATATAGGTTCATGGCACAGACGACGTGTGAGATGATATAGATCAGATCTCTTCTATTAGAGCTTTGTCTGTCTTTTGAGATACCAACAATCTCACTTTTCATGAGCACACTAAGCATATCGAGGTTGATTGTCACTATGTTCGGGATATGATGATGAAAGGAGTTAGTTATATATCCTATACTCAATTATCTGAGCAGTTGGCTGATGTCTTCACAAAGGAATTGAGTGTTGAGGCGTTTTAGTCTTTATGTACTAAGCTGGGGCTTATTGATGTCTATACTTCAGCTTAAGGAGGAGTGTTAGAGTTATATTAGAGTTATGTTGGGTTATTGGGTTATTAGATATCCATTGTGTTGGTATTCTCTAACTCTTATTTATATAACTCTTTCCTTTACCTCATGTATGCTTAATGTCAGAAATACTGTTTTGGTTCATCAAAATCTTATTATTGTTCACTTATGTTGTGGTTATAATGAATTTATTGTCAAATTTTAAACTTTTGTTACATCATGTAGTTGTTCTAAGATATATGATTATAATATATTTGATATTCAACATTATTGTAGTGATAGGTAGCTGAAAAAGAAGCCTATTGACAGATGTTGTGGGATAAATACTTGTTGAAGTTGTTGAGGGATGTAATCTTGATTTTGAGAACTTTGATGAGATTGTCGTTCATATCCTATTTATGGTGGTGCATAGTTGAAAATGGAGTTCATAATTTATTCACTTTGTTGACTTAGAACATAAGAAAATGATTCTCTTATCCATCCACTTTTAGAGCTATACTTTGATATCTTATAAGAACGATTTTCGAAAGTACTGTAGTCATAAGAGTTTATAGGATTATGAATATTCAGAGAGTCAAGTGACTATTAAAATTCTCTTAACTTGACTACTCCAAGAATATGAAACTTCTACTGTGTCTTCTCGAGATTTTCTTTTATAATGATAGGACAAAGTTGTTGGATTTCTTGAAGCTTGTCTTGTGTGACATATGTGAATTCATATCCTCTTGTGAACATGGTTTACAACATTGACATGTGTCGGCAAAATTTTGTCAACATATGTTAGTCTCATAACTCATGGACACGACATTAAAGGGTAAATTGTTAAGTGCTGAGGTTCGATGGTAATGTTGGTGCGGAGTCGAGCATGTCGTTTGAGACAACTGACATGTCGTGTTTTTATAATGTAGGAGTCATGTGTTGACCGACATGTTGATTTTTAGTACTGACATGTGTAAAATTTCGCCATTTGTTGCTGGCAGGCTGTTTTAAACTACATTCCTCCAAGTTACATTTCTCCTCCTGTGTTGAGTTATTGAAGCTTCTCAAGATTTTTTCAAGCTTTAAGATTTTCTCAAGCTGTTTCCTCCTCTCTCTTCTTCAAGACCAACTGTTAGGCTTCTCCTCCTTGGTAATATACTTAAATCTTTAGATTTTGCTTTTGTTTTGATGTAGAGTTATGCATTACACTTAGATCTTAGGTATTCATACTTAGATCATTTGTTTTGATGTAGATATTAGGGATATTATATATATGTAAGATAAAAATATGTAGATCTTAGGTTTTTGTATATAGATTTTTATTTTTTTCATGCTCTAAAAATACTTAGATTTAACCTAATAAAAGTAAAATCTAACCTAAAAATTCTATAAAATCATTAAAAATGAGTAAAATATTTATAACATTAAAAAAATCAGAATTTTTGTAAATAATTAAAAAATCAGGAAATATTGAAAACTCTAAAAAAAATTTAGATATTTCTTAAATCAGTTAAAAAATGAGGAAAATAAAAAGAAGTTGAAAAAATGAAATTATTTTTGAAATGTTTCGGAAAATCAGATGTAATAGTAAATGTACAATTTATTAAATAAAATATATTAAAAAATTATAAAAATCATAGAAAATTATAAAAAAGGGAAACATTTTTAATGCATGAGTATTTTTTTTCATATAATTTGTTGTGATGAATAAAGACGTTGCTTCTTGATGGATAAACAAAATTACGAATGTATCCCTAACATAAACAGATATTCATTTACCCATAAGTCTAGGAAAGGACTTTAATGTATGTGTGTGTGTGTGTGTGTATATATATATATATAGTACTAACATCCTCTCAAATATGTACATATATATCAATCATGCTTATCTTGTTACAAAGAATCCTAAAAATACCACTGCTCAATCCTTTAATGAATATATTTACAAGCTGCTTTGAAGACTGAGAATTAGGTATAAAATTACTCTTCTCATCACTATGTGACGAATGAAATGATAGTTTACTTTAATGTATTTGATTCGCTCATGAAAAGTAGAATTATTGGTTGTAAAAATTATTGTTTTGTTGTTACAATGCATGGCCATAGGAGTTTGAATGGTGAGTTTGCTTAAGAAAGATTTGAATCACATCATCCCATAAGCAGTTTGAGTTATATAGTGGTATTTTGCATTCGTGTTAGACCTAGATATTACATTTTACTTCTTATTACGTCATGTAGTTGAGATAAACTTTCTATCTCCTTTATCACTTGCATAGTTTGAATCAGAATAAGTCTTAATTTGCAATTGACCATGTCTTCTGTAAATCAGGCCTTTCCCTAGAGTACTCTTGACATAAACGAGTACTTGAAGTACTAGAGCACTCTTGCTGCCACAGAATCAAACGTCGGTTTCGTGTCGGACTTCGGTTCGACAAAAATAGGAAACGTGTTGGACATCGGTGGAAATGTTGGTGGAAATATGTATCAGACATCGATGGAAATGTCGGTGGAAATGCGGTAAATTTACAGAAGTCTATGGAAATAGTAAAAAAAGCTAAAGTAAGTAATAATCTACATCTTAGACTATTTAGATCAACTTTCTCAATATGTATCACATGAAAATACAGTAGATAGACCGAATAGAAATATATTGAAATATAAATAATACATAAAAATGTTTAATAAATGTTTAAAAACAAAAACACTTAAAAACGTTACGTTATATATGCTTAATACCATGAAGAATGCATTGATTGATCAAAATATTCTTCCTGTACATCAGTCATATTGTGTTCTCGATGAATTTATTGTCGAATTTGAGACTCTCTCCTAAACAGGTAGTTGTCCCTAGACATATGGTTATAATATGTTTGATATTCATTGATGAAGTAGTGGTATTGTAATATTAGCAGTTGTATTAAGAATCCCATTGGTGGATATTGAGAAATTATATATACTGGTTGAGACTGTCGAGGGATATAAGAATAACTTGGAGGACGTTCAGATGGTTGCCCTTCATATTGTGTTGAAGGAGGTGCATAATGAAATAATGAATCCATATCCCATCTAGTTTGTTCGCTTGGAGCATAAGAAGATGTAGTTCTTGTCCAATCGCTTTGAATACTATAGTCTGTTTGTCCAGCAGAACTACCTCCATAAGAACTATAACTATAAGGATCTCTAAGATCATGAATACTCAAAGAGTCAAGTGAGTTTAACAAAGATCCTCTTTTATGACTGCTCTTAGAATCTTCATCTAGTTGTTGATCACGATGATCCCATCATCGATAATAAATTTCTGGCTGGCCTCTATGATCCTCATCTTGTGTAGCATGTGTGAAGGCATCCTCCCCTGTAAATAGGCTAAGTGGTCTTTGTGTTTCTTTGTTCTTGTGGCTCTTCTGATGCAAGTGGGGTTACATCTCTAATGCCACCTTCATCGTCGTCTGGTGGTTGTGTGCCATCATCATCTATGCTATTGTCACCCTCTAAGTCTGGAGTATGTCCACGTGAGCGTCCTGATGAGCTCATGTATTCCTCTACATCAATGTCCATTTCACTAGCAATTCTAGAAGATGGTTTACCTTCTTCTTCATCTAGAACTGGTTCTTCATTTTCTTGCAACTATTGACGTATGGGATCATCTTCTTCGTCCTCGTTATAAATATATACAAGATCTATTGAGTCCATGTAATCTTTTTCTTCTACCTCTTTAATATGTTTTATTCTTAGCCGTATGTTATAATACACAAATACCAAGTCATTCAACCTTGTAGTGTCTAATCTGTTTCTTCTCTTTGTATGAATAAGGTTGAATGTAATTTCGTTCACAACCGGATGCTGCTGCCGTTTGAGATAAAACCTTTACAGTAATATTCCTCAGATTTGGAGTATTTGTTCCTGTTAAAATCCACAATTCACATGAAATATGATATTTATTTATTAACTATGTTATGAAATAAAAGAACTGATATTAAAAATATTACTTGGAGTCATTGTGTCACGAGAACGTATCGTATGAGGCTTTCTAAATGACATAAGTTCATTTTGAAAGTACTTCAATTCATTGAGAACTTGTACTTAGACATTGACATTAAGCTCAAATTTTTTGATCACATATTTAACAGATGTTAATAAATTAGTATGACTGTCAAGTTGATGACAGTATTGGAACCGTGGATTCAAATAATATGTTACATCAATAAAAAAACTTATTTAGAAAATAATTTTGTAATAAATGAAACATAATGATGAAAATTATGAATGTTCATGTTAAAATGCTTACCAGCTTCATGTAGAGGATGAAGAAGTATGTTAGACCATCTGTTATCTATAATTTTGAGATATGTCTTAGATAATCTGTATGCTGCATCAGCCACAACATCCTTCGTCAATTTCATTGTCTAATATAAGAAATCCATGGTAGGTTTTTTATCACCATCCATTAATCGAAGGACTTTTGAAACTGATGTTATAATATGTACAACCTTTCGACAATTCTCCCAAAAATGTACATTATTTATAATTGAATTTACTCTCTTACCAATTGGACTTTTACTCTCATGGTATTTGTACCACTGTGGCGAATTGAACATATACTTCAGTCCATTTCTTCGATCAATTATACTTTGGAGAGTAATATAATTTGCTGCAAATCTGGTGACTCCTGGACGAATCAAATCACCACCACAACATTCGGGTGACTTCATTAAAGTTAGTAAAAAAGAGTTGGTGTTAATAAAATTTGTTACAACCTTTGCATCTCTCACTGTTTTTTTCACCAATTTCGTCTTTCGAAAGTTTTAAAGTATTAAATTAATACAATGAGCTGCACATGGTGTCCAATATATTTTTACTTTCTCATAATCCTAGAGTCAGTCTTTTTAAAGTTATTTCCATTATTAGTCACAATCTGCACTACATTTGCTACTCTCACTTGTTTAATGATTTCTTCCATTTGCTTGTATATGTATTTGTAATATCTGACAACATCAAAAAACATTAATTGACTTCAAGAAAATTGTACGACCATTACAATAAACCATGAAGTTGATGATTTATTTCTTTATGTACTTGTTCAACCATCATACATGACAGTTACCTCATAAACTAGCCATTGCTGTTTCAAGCCATTAATCTAAGTTTCTAATTCTTCCTTCTCTACTTGAAGATATATGTTCGTGGATCTCATACTCTGTTGGTGTCTCTTTGTTGTTTTTGCTGGGATAGTATTGAAGAACTTATATTTTGCTACAGTATTGAAGAACTTCTTTTGCTTCTTTTTTAACTGTAACTGTATTTGGATTGTCGTATCTTTGACTATATGTTGTATACATTCCAACATGCCTTTACTTTAATCCTTTTGTGTCATGTCACTGCTACTACCACTTCCACTTTCCTTGTAAATTTGGGTACTACCTGTCCTATGAAAACTTTTAATTTGTTTTCTATGTCATTCTTCATTTCTAGATTTCATTACTGATCTTCTATATATTTCTCTATCTTCAAAAGTGTTATAATCTGCAGGATAAACTATATCATCATCTTAATCCGATATGAGAATAACACTAGAAGTATCCTTATTGAAGAGAATCTTGTTGAATCTTCTTCTCTTCTTTTCTTAACCTTTTTCTTTGCTTTAATGTCTTTTAATAGGTCTCTCATTTGAGTAGAAACTACAGATGGACACGATTTTAAAGGTCAGGCAAGAAGTGGAGTTGATCACGGGTGTCAGGGTGGTGTAGATTACTGGTGTTGTGGCTGAAGCAGAGGCCAGAGGACATGCGTGTCGTCGTTGTCAACTTGCGAGGAAGGCGTGTCGTCGTCGTCCGTCTTCGGAGTGATTGCATTTAGAAAACACCTGATATCCACAGACACCCATCGACATGACGATATGCGTCGACATCTCTACGGAAATCAGGTACATCGTGACATACCAAAGCATATCGTTTCCCTGATTTCATCTTCCGATACGTGTCAGCGATATTTCGCCAACACGTACAGACATTTGGCACCAGAGTAACACCTGTTCAGAAATAAATTCATTAAAATATAAATAATTACAAAATAAATTTACAAGTGTTACAACACGTCTCCTTAATTGCGGTAGTTAAGTCAATTTTGGTATTTTACAATTCTTTATAATAACTATCATTTTAAAATAAATGGTTGAGATGTGATCTGTACATTTGTAATGGACGGTTTGGATTTGAATTCTAGTTTTACGAAGTAGGGTAAAATTCTACTAGATCTTTACTCTCTCTCTCTGTTCTTTATGTATATATATAATATATATATATTTACTAATACTACTACTATTACTGTTAACATAATTAAACTCATTTAATTTTTTAGTTTTAGCCTTCACGTTATTATGCTTTGATAGTTTTCAAAGTAATGGAAGTGGTAATAACGAGAGAGTTGCTAGATCTGATGATCTAGATGGTTATACAGATATGTTGTTAATAGCGATAAATAGAAAACAAAATACAAGTACTGTGGAAAGAGAATGATGAGTAGAGGTATTATAAGATTCAATTTGCTGAAGTTCGACACGAATTTGACATTTAGAACCTTGACAACAAGATGAGTGGAATTATCCTTAGGATCCAATAGGTATGTATCAACACCTTCATGGTACAACTAATTCTCTTCCTAGTCTACATATCTATAAAAGTACAATGGCAAGGAAAAAAAATTCATAGTAATTGTGAGATTTGGTTACCTTATTGATGGATAATTAATTAATTGAAAATTCAAGAATAAACAACACATTTTCAAGAGAAAGATTCGGAAAGCCTTGATAGCTCCTATGACATGATACATTAAACAATGAAATAATGATCTCTAGTACATGTCTTGTGACTGGTATCTAGCACCCAAGAATTTACAAGGGAGG
Organism: Posidonia australis; assembly: GCA_024699735.1. Taxonomy (NCBI): domain Eukaryota; kingdom Viridiplantae; phylum Streptophyta; class Magnoliopsida; order Alismatales; family Posidoniaceae; genus Posidonia; species Posidonia australis. The sequence goes on from JAMKQA010002628.1 coordinate 68,630, forward strand.
CTAAGATGGCACCAATACCTAAAGTAGTAGCATATGATGCTGAGTGTAGCTCGACTAGAAATTGATCATATTCTAATTGAGTGATTTGAACATTAGGTGACTCATGAGTGGGCTGTACTAAAGTCGAAACAGAAGAATCTGCATTGCCTATTGTCATTTGTGCCTATGCAGGTGTGCCAAACTTTTTCAATCATTTCTCTAAAACATGATTCATATGCCCAAAATGAACACATATTTCTCTGTCTCTATGATCTCCCCTTGAGTCTTAATGACGACCACATTGACTATGGGTGACGACCATGGTAGACTGATCGACGGATCCAATGCATGTGGAAATTGGTGTTGCTGTGGAGACTTGCAAAACAGGTGCGAAAATGGACGACTGTGATGGTACAATCATTTCTGAAAATCTAATGTTGAATATGACTACTAATTTTTAAACAAAGAGCAAACACATACTTGACCACAACCAGGCCCCCTACGACCCCTTCAAGTTGACCTCATCATAAAGAAGCAGTTGATACATATCCAACTTATCTATAATAGCATGCAGATATGTATACAACTCAATGATAGACTGTACACCTTGTTGAAGCAAGAACAATTGTTCATATGATTCAAATACACATGATATATTCTCTTCAAGACTATAAAGCTCATGTAACATATCTTAGATCTTTTTTGTAGTATAACTAAATATGTGTTCCTCAATGTCATTGATCAACCATGATCTGGCACAATAATTGTTCACCTTGTTGTTGTGCTTCGATTTTCATTGAGCTCCAAAAAAATTCTTGATCGATTGAAACCAGATGATGTAGTTTGTATCGTTGAACTTCTCAATTATTTCAATTAAATTCTTCATCATGTAGTCGGATGATGTGGAATTAGTTGAAGGCTTTGATCCATTAGCCGTGTGGAATGGGTCGATGCTTTGCACTAAAGCGATATGGAGCAAAAAAATAGAGGGCTTTACACAACAGTAATCACGTCATTATGTAGCGGCAGATATGGATAAAAGAGTGAAAAAGAAGCCAATGACTAGCAAGAGGTGGTGACATTGGCAATACAGGAGAAAACAGACTAGTGACGGTTGCATTGGCAACAGGGAGGAGCTCTGAAGAAGGCAATGGTGGGAAGGGACTTCAACGACGGCATGATGGAGCTTTAATGACTACTGCAATGGGAAAGGAGTGCAATATTGGTGTTGCGATCGTTCTTACCGATGGTTGCAACAGCAATGGGGTTCCTAGGGGAAGGCTTCGGCGACGACAATGGTTTTAGGAGGCAATGGTTGCTCTAGCGAACTACTACAGTAGTTTAAGCGATAGCAGGAGGCGGCAGTTGCTTCTGTAGAGACATAGTGGGAGTAGACTGTTAAGCTTATTGGACTTGTGTAAGTTAATGGGTTATTGGATATTTGTTTATTTATTAACTCTATAAATATATAATCACCCACTCATTAGTAGTAGTTCTTTTGCTCATATTCTCTCCCTAATATGATACTATAGCTTAGGATTTAGGGATCCACCAAAGAAACTACAAAAGAAAAAAAAAGAACGACATCGCCTCCTCTCAGTCTCCAACCCGTTGTCATCTACCCTTCCTAGCCACCATCACGGCCTTCCCTCCCCTCCTCACAGCTGTCAGCCTCCTCCTCCATCATTTCTATTGCTTACCAGGGGAGGGGAGGGGGTAGGGGGGACTCCTAGTGTCTGATGGCCTTTGTAGTCCTGTTGGAGTACCAAATCAACATGTTTTAGGCCACCGATGTAGTCTACTGAAGTGATTGTGCGTGGACATGTGTTGTCCATGTTTGTATGTGCCTCTAAAAATCATCAAGTGTGTGTTTATAGGTGGTTTGTGCTCTAGTTCGTGTCGATTACTACTGTTTTTTTTGAAAATCATGGTATCTTGTGAGTAACTTGTAAAGAATCTTTGTGGAACCTTGGAGAAATTAAATGGCAAAAACTACTTGTTATGGTCATAGAGCTTTGAGACTTTTGTGGCCATCCCAAGGAAGATTTGACATCTTACACATTCACCTCTCGATATGAAAGATGTCATTTTTGAGGATTGGTATGCAGATGGCTATGTAATAATTTTGTGGTTGGTAAATAGCGTGGTGCGTAGTGTTGTTTGCGGTGTGATGTTAGTTCACCTTGTTAAGAGGATCTAGAACACATTGAAGACCACCTATGGGCATGAGAAGAATATATCTAGAGTTTTTGGATTTATGTGTACTTTTTTACACTTCGACAAGGAAACTGTTTAGTTCAAGATTACTACACTATTCTTAGAGGACTATTAGATGAGTTTGATGTGTACCAACTGTTGGTTGCTGATGTTAGGATGATGAGATAGTATAGAGATGAGTTAGTTATGGTTGCTTACTTGTCTAGTCTGAATTCCAAGTTTTCTTCTTATATTCGTGGATAGATTTTATATTTACGAACTACTTTCTTCTGCATCCTGTGGATTTTTATTGCTACCACTCTTGTCTCACATTAGCCAACTATGGTTGATATTCGTGGTGGTGGTCATGCTATGGCTAGAGCAGGTGATCGTGGTAATCGTGCTGATGGAGAAGGGCGACCTTGTTGTGAGTATTTTAGTCAGACTAATAAGAGATTTGATCACTGTTGGAGCAAGTTTGGTTGACTAGAGTGGGTTCATGCTACTACTGAGACTCAGACTACAGTTACATTTTTTGGTCCTACCATATCATCATCATTAGTCACTTTGATAGTGTCCATACCTCAGCATGAGTATGCGAACTTCTTTCAATTTCGAGGCACTAGTCATCTGTCTACTGTCATTGCGTCACTTGTCACTATCTTTGCCTTAGGTACTATTGCTTTATTAGTCTTGAGGGATAGTTCCTAGACTATTGACCCGGGAGCCTCCTCATATATGTCAGGTACACAAGATCTATTTACTTGTTTGTCTTAATTATTGAATATCTGATCTATTTCCATGGTCCATGGCCATACCTATCTGGTTTCTAGAGAAGGCAGTGTTCATGCTTCTTCCTTGACAGCATTAGACAAAGTTCTTTATGTACTTGACTTTCCAGGTAACCTATTGTTTATTACTGCTATAACCAAACAATTACTATGTTATGTAATTCTCTTTCCTTTTCACTTTATCTTTTTTATTAGAGAAGAGGATACCTATTGATTCAGCATACCTCAGGGGTTAGCGTCACTTGTTTCTATAATGGAGTCATCGTTTCTATGGCATCTTCGATTAGGCCATTCGTGTCATTAAAAACTTCAACAGGTGCTTTCACGGATTTATGTTTCTTCATTTGAGTGAAAGTCATGTCAGTTGGATAAACATCACCATCTTAGCTATTGTACACACCTTGTTATTAGTTAGAGTTCCTTTGATTAAATGCATTGTAATGTATAGGTTCTACTAGGATTTCGTTTGTGTCGGGTGATAGGTACTATATTGTGTTTATTGATGATTTTTTTCGTGTCTCATGGATTTATTTGTTGAAGGATAGAGTCAGTGTGCTTGATGTAGAAAAAAAGTTTTTTACAGAAATAATATACAGGAAAAAAGTTTTGATCCATTCACTTATAAGTATATTGTGTCTATAGATGTTACTTTATTTGAGTCTTAGTGTTACTTTAAGGATAATGTTTCTACTTTTGTTCCTTTTTATTCTCTCATTGAGTAGTGTGAAAGTACTGCTAAAGACTCAGTTATCGTGGAACAGGAGGAAACTCGTCTGTTATGAGAGAAAACCCAAAAAGTTCTCTATTGATTAGTGAGGATTACATATATATAGGTATTAGACACCCCACGGATATATGGATATCAAATAACCTGTTTAACTATAAAATATATCTCCACTTATTCTAACACTCTCCCCTCAACCATGCCCAGCTTGTCACATAGAGACTCAAACACACCCACTGCAAGACCTTTGGTGAATATATCTGCTAATTGCTCTGAAGAGTGCGTATATGGAATAGATATAACTCCATTCATAACTAGATCTCTCCTAAAGTGGCAGTCAACCTCGATGTGTTTTGTTCTTTCATGAAAGGTGGGATTGTTTGCGATAAAGATCGCAGCTTGATTATCATACCTCATAGACATAGGTACCTCGACATCACACTTAAGCTGCTCAAGCATTGACTTCACCCACATCATCTCACACGCAGTCTGAGCCATAGATCTGTAATCCGCCTCTGCACTAGACTTGGATACCACATTTTGTTTCTTGCTCCGCTAGGTGATCAAATTGCCTTCCATATACGTACAAAAATCGGTTGTGGATTTTCTATCACCTCTATCACCTGCATATCCTTAATCTGAGTAGGCATCAACTCTGGTGTGATTATTTTTCTTGTATACCAGACCCTTTTCTGGCGCCTCTTTTACATAAGATAAGACTCGAAGAGTACCTGTCCAGTGTACCCTCCTAAGTTCATGCATAAATTGGCTCAGAAGACTGACTGCATAAGAAATATCAGGTCGTGTCACCATTAACTAAATGAGTTTGCCAATCAGCCTATGATATTGACCAGGATCCTCCAGTAGCTCTGAGCTGCTATCCAAAAAAAATGATGACTGCTCAATAGAGGTGTTTTCTGGTTTGCATCTCAAAAGGCTTGTCTCCTCTAAGAGATCTAATACATACTTCCTCTGTGATAGAGTCATCCTACTATGTCCATATGTAAACTCGATCCCCAGAAAATAGCAAAGCTTTTTCATGTCTTTGGTCACAAAGTGTCTGTGAAGATGAGCCTTTATCTCTATAATTCCTTCTGTATCACTCTTAGTCATTAGAATGTCATCCACACATACAGCCAGTATGACACATCTACGACCTGTGCGCTTATAAAACATTGAGTGATCTACTACATACCTCTAAAAGCCACTATCAAGTACCACCTGGCTAAACTTCTCAAACCACGCTTTGGGACTTTGCTTTAGCCCATAAATAGCCTTCCGTAATCTACATACACAATCCTCCCCTCGAGCAACGTACCCCGGAGGCTGCTCCATCAAGACTGTCTCAGTCAGATCGCCATACAGGAAGGCATTCTTGACATCAAGCTGGCACATATCCCAAGAATTATTCAATGCATGAGACAATAGCACCCTAATAGAATTGAGACGAGTAACCGGTAAAAAGGTTTTCTCGTAATCGATGCCATATGTCTGAGTAAAACCCCGAGCAACCAGTCTAGCCTTGTATCTGTCAATGTTGCCGTCTGCTTTGTATTTGATAGCATACATTCACTTGAAGGTAACAACTGTAGCCCCAGCAGTGCGGGCAACTAACTCACATGTGCCACGACTAGTAAGTGCCGCAATCTCCTCATCCATAGCAGCCTTCCAATGTGGAAGAGAAAGTGCCCTCGTAATTCTTGAGAATGGTCTGAGAATAGAGGGGCAAGGTAAAGCTACGGGAACGAGAGTGTAGAGCATCATAAGATACAAAATGAGAAATAAGATGAATTATACATGAACGAGTACCTTTTCGAAGGACTATAAGCATGTCTGAGGAACTGGTGGGCGGATTTGCATTTGCAGAGGAGAGTGGTCCGTCGTGAGGAGGTCCTGGAGGATGCTGCCGTCGACGATATTCCTGCAAGGATGATGACACTTGTGGTGGAACGACCGATTTAGACTGAGGATCAGCATGTTTCTTGCTCCGCTAGGTGACCAAATTGCCTCCCACATAAGTACAAAAATCAGATGTAGATTTTCTGTCACCTCTATCACCTACATATCTTGAATCTGAGTAGGCTTCAACTCTGATGTGATTATTTTTCTTGTATACCAGACCCTTTCCTGGCGCCCTTTTCACATAAGATAAGACCCAAAGAGCACCTGTCTAGTGTACCCTCCTAGGCTTATGCATAAATTGGCTCAGAAGACTGACTGCATAAGAAATATCAGGTCACGTCATCCTCTAGTAAATGAGTTTGCCAATCAGCTTTCAGTATTAACCAGGATCCTCTAGTAGCTCTGAGCTGCTATCCCAAAAAGGTGGACTGCTCGATAGGGGTGTTTTCTGGTTTGCATCCCAGAAGGTCCGTCTCCTCTAAGAGATCCAATACATACTTCATCTGTGATAGAGCCATCCTACCATGTCCATAGGCAAACTCGATCTCCAGAAAATAGTGAGGCTTTCCCTTGTCTTTGGTCACAAAGTGTCTGTGAAGATGGGCATTTACCTCTGTAATTCCTTCTGTATCACTCCCAGTCATTAGAATGTCATCCACAAATACAGCCAGTATGACACATCCACGACCTGTGCGCCTGTAAAATACAGAGTGGTCCACTGCACACCGTTGAAAACCACTATTAAGTACCTCCTGATTAAACTTCTCGAACTACGCCCTGGGACTTTGCTTTAGTCTATAGATAGCCTTCCATAATCTGCACACACAATCCTTCCTTTGAGCAACGTACCCCGGAGGTTGCCCCATCAAGACTGTCTTAGTCAGATCTCCATAGAGGAAGGCATTCTTGACATCAAGCTGACACATATCCTAGGAATTATTCAATGCAAGAGACAACAACACCCGGATAGAATTGAGACGGGCAACCGGGGAAAAAGTCTCCAAATAATCAATGCCATATGTTTAAGTAAAACCCCAAGCAACCTGTTTAGCCTTGTATCTGTCAATGTTGCCGTCTACTTTGTATTTGATAGTATAGACCCACTTGCAAGTGGCCACTGTAGCCCCAGCAGTGCAGGCCACTAACTCCTATGTACCACGACTAATAAGTGTCACAATCTCCTTATCCATAGCAGCCTTCCAATGTGGAAGAGAAAGTGTCTCCTCGTAATGTCTGGGAATAGTCTGAGAAAGAAGGAACAAGGTAAAACTACGAAAACGAGGATGTAGAGCATCATAAGATGCAAAATGAGAAATAGGATGAACTGTACATGAACGAGTACCTTTCCGAAGGACTATAGGCATGTCTGTTGAATTCGTAAGTGGATTTGCATTTACAGAGGAGGATGGTCCGTCGTGAGGAGGTCCTGAAGGATGTTGCCGTCGGCAATACACCTTCAAGGACGAAGAAGCTGGTAGTGGAACAGGTGGTGTAGATTGAGGATCAGCATATTGCAACTCGACAACTAAGGGAACAGGGACATACACTGGACAGTGGAGGAACACTGTAATATGGTTCAGACTCAAAGAAAGTAACATCTGCAGAAACATCATATCGACGAATGGGAATGAAAACACTGATAACCCCTTTGAGTTCGCGAATAATCGATAAAAATACACTTTATTGCACGTGGAGACAGTTTGCCCAATCTAGGGGAAAGGTCCTGAACAAAGGCCACACACCTAAACACCCTTGTGTCAGACTAAATAAGGTGAAGTCTGGTTGTAAACGACGAAGTGGAACCTTCCCACCAAGTGAGGTAGTAAGCATCCTGTTGATAAGATAGGTGGCTGTAAGCACAGCATCAGCCCAAAGATATTTTGGAACCTGCATATGCACCATAAGTGTACGAGTGACATCTAGAATGTGCCTATGTTTACGTTCTGCAACCTCATTTTGTTGTGAGGTATGAAGACAGGATGTCCGATGGATGATACCCAGTGAGGCACACATAGAAGTGACGTTAGAATGCATGAACTGAAGGGCATTGTCAGTTCTCAAAAACTTAGGAGTCGCATCAAAATGATTCTTTATTTCATTAAGAAAATTTTTGAGTATATCATGAATATGATTTCGATCTGTCAACAAATATACCTAGGATACTCGAGAAAAATCATCAACAAAAATAATATAGTACCTATGACCCAACACAGACTGGACACTAGATGGACTCCATACATTACAATGAACCAACTCAAATGCTGTGCTACTAGACGCAAGACACAACTGTTTAAACGAGACACGATAGTACTTACTTAACTGACATGACGCACAATCAAAACGAGACACGGACTGCCACGGTAAGGCCTATTGGAGTTTCTGATGAGACGGATGTCTCAGTCTATTGTGCCACAAGGAAGAGGACCTAACAGTAGATGCTGTAGAAGTCAAGCCTTGAGGAATCTCATCACGAACTAGCACGTATATTCCATTTCCTCGATCACGACCCAAATCAATCCTCCTTCCCACTGTAAATCCTGAAAGGTACAGTGAAAATGGGAAAAAGTCACATTACATTTGAGTTGTTTTGTAATAACACTAATGGACAATAAATTTACAGGGAAATCAGAGACAAAAAGGACACTTTAGTGGTAACTGTGAAGAGGCGTGGACCACCCCCTCACCAGAGACTGGGCAAGTTCGGCCATCAGCAATTGCCACAGTCCGAATATCAGATAATTGAGTAAACAAACTACGAGTACCTGACATGTGGGAGGAGGCATCAGAATCAATGATCCAGGAGGAGTCTCTCGTGGCAAATAGGGCACTTGTACCTGAAGTGCTGGCATGTATGGTTGTAGCAGTGGTGTCAGTGATCTTTAGAACAGTGAAGAGATCCTGAACAGATCTATCGCTGTGTCGTAGAGTGAAAAGCTACTCATAAATCTCACAAACTATGGAAATATTCTTTTCATGTCCATAGGTGAGTCGAAGAGTATCTCAAATCTTCTTTGTTGACTGCAATGATATGACACCATGTGCAATGGATGGCTCCATACTGTTAGCCATCCAAGTAATAACCGCCGTATCATCGGCCAACCAATCTTCATAAATGTCAGATTTGATATCCGGAGGAGGATCTGTATGGTGTTTCAATTTTCTGTGTGTCAAAACAAATGTCTCAAAACTCTGGGACCATAGATGATAGTTAGGGACAAAGAGTTTCTCAGAGGTACCACTCATGTTTTTAATAAACGAATCACGAGATGACATCCTCATTGATTTTCAGTAGCAAATCAGAAATAGATGGTCTAAAAACGATGAAAAAAGTAGACCAATTGCTCACCACGGTGTGTGGATGTGACGTATCCACACACAACACCAATTGGAGACTGGAGAAGGGCTTAAAACATGGCCAGGAAGGGTTGGACTGCTCTAACAAGTGGACGAGAGAGACAACTAGGCATCCCAGTGACACAGCATGCGCCAGTGACACCGTACGACCGACGACGGCGGCGGATCGACTGTTAGTGGACTGCAGGCCATGTATGGGCCTGGTGGTGGTGGAGGAGGCCTTGGGGCACGCAGGCGAGAGGTCTGGAGGCAGCGAGAGGGCAGGAGGGCACGTCCGACGGAGGTCCGGCTATCGACGACGGCGAGTACGACGATGGCAGGTGGTTAGGGTTTTTTTGTGTGGTTTCTCCCTGTACTCTGGTACCATGTTATGGGAGAACTTTAAAAGTTCTTTATTGATTAGTGAGGATTACATATATATAGGTATTAAACACCTCATTGATATATGGATATCCAATAACCGTTTAACTATAAAATATATCTCCACCTATTCTAACATCGTCCCTTACAAGTATGTTGTTCAGATGGTATTATACATAGGTACAAGACACGATTAGTTGCACACAAAGTTTCAAAAATCGACACGTGTCAATGAATTTTCGTCGACGTGTCGATCTTGCAAATGGGGGACATGACATGTAGGCGTAAATCGAGAATTACTGACTTTCGATGGGAAGATTGGAGGTGTATTGGGCAAGTCGGTTGACACTCGATATGTTCAAAGCATTGAAAACACGTGTCGTTTGACATGCCTCTTATTTATGTGGACCTAGGTGATTCACGAACTTCGAAATTCAAAATATTTTGTAAATAATTTTAAAAAAAAAAAAAAATCAAAAGTTCACAATATTTTGTAAATAATAAAAAAATTGGGAAAATTTTGATAACTTTGAAAATAATTTAGATATTTCATAAATAAGTTAAGAAATGTGGAAAATAATACGAAATTGAAAAAATGATAATATTTGTGAAATTATATAGATAATTAGAAATAATATTAAATGTACAAATTATTAAATAAAATATCTCAAAAATTGTAAAAATCATAGGAATTAGAAAAAAAGAAGAAGGAAACATGTTTTAAATGCATGCATATTTTTTCTTGTAATTAAACTCATTCAATTCTTTCTTTTTAGTTTTCATAATGTCGAGTTTTGATAGATCTCAAAGTAATGGAAGGAGAAATAAAAAGGGAGTTGCTAAATCCTGGATGATTGCATAGATATGTTGTCAACAAAGACAGAAAACAGAATGCAAACATTGTAGAAAAAGAATAATGAGGGGTGTTACAAGATCGAAGCAACATCTTATTAATAGATATAGCATTATTTATAAGTGCAAATCATGTCTAATTATTGTTTGATGAGAGAGTTACTAAAGGATACAAAATCTAAAAAAATTAATAGGTAAAAAGAGATTAATGATTTAAGGAGATTTTGTTTAATAAAGGAGAGAAAGTCCATCCTCGTAGTAGACTTAGACCATAATATAGTGTATCCTTTAGATTGTCAAACTCATAAAGAGAGAGACATGTATGAGAGAGTTATAATGGAGTCAAGAAGTGAATGGTATAGAGAGCATATTTAGATATTCCATGGTTCTAAAATTATCTCTCACAACAAGAGACATAGAAGTAGCTGTGACAATAGAAAGAATGATAAAGGTAAAGGTATTGTAGGAATCTTTAAAACACATAGTCAAAGGTATGACAATCTAGATTTAGCAATAAATAGAAACAAAAAGTCATAACAAAAGACTATTAAGGGCAAGTTTAGAAATACAAAAGAGAAAATTAATGAAGTTGTGGTCATATATATTTTTTTAATGATATTTCAATGAATACCATAAAGGGACCACATCTACAACATATGCTAAATGTAACGTCTTAAGAACATACGACGTGAGTAAAAATATCAACTAATTACGAGTTAATGAACAAGTACTTTAAATTATAGAAGGAAAAGTTAAAAAGCTACGTCAATAACTTGAAATGACAATAGTCAACTTATTAGATCACTATTATGTGTGATGGTTAGATTAGTACTACTAGAAAACAAATAATCAATTTCATGGTCTGTTGTGACGATTACACAGTTTTTTAAAAATCCTTTAATGCCTTTGATGTTATCAGAGGTCATAGATATCTTTATATGCAAATTATGGAAGTCATTATGTGAGTAGTTTTAAGGTACTTTTTTTATCCTTTACATGAAGTTGGTAAGTAGTTTGATATATAGATTAATATTTTGTCATAATTATGTTTACATTGTAATGAGTTGCTTAATAACTTTTCTTTGTTAATTTAGCATACTATTTGAATCCGTAGTTCCAATATCATCATGAACTTAGGAATCGTACTGATTTGCTGGCTTTTATGAGAATGGTGATAAAGAAATTCATATCAAATGTGGATATTCAAGTTCCAGCATTAAATGAAATCAAATACTTTAGGAATTAATTGTTAGGACTTGGAGATTTCCAAGTGATTCGTGCTCATGATAGGATGACTTTAAGTATGGATTTGAATATTATTTATTTTATTTTAAAACATTACATTATAATATGGGAAATAAACTAATAATCTAATTTCATATTTTAAGTGAATGGTGCATGCTCAATGGAACAGATGTTCCAAATTTGAGAAAAATTGCAATAAAGATTTTATCTCAAATTTCCTTTGCTTTAGGATGTGAAATAAATTAGAGTACATTTAATCTTATCTATACAAAATGAAGAATAGATTAGAAACTTAAAGATTAAATGATCTTGTGTTTGTATGTTGTAACATGAGACTACGAATGAAACATATAAGGAGAAGGAACACTTGGACCAATTGATTTGGCGTATATGTACTATGAGGATGAGGATCTTATGTTTGAGTGGTTGCAAGAAAATAAAGAATCAATACTAGATGGAGAACATGGTAGACCAAGCGTAATAATTACTACTGAAATAGGTGTTGATGTTGAAAAATATATGAGTTCATGATGACATTCTCGTAGTAGAACTCTAGGTTTAGGTGGTGAGAGTGATACAGATGATTTCGTACAACTATCAGACGATGATGAAGATGGTGATAACAGATATGCGGTTCATCATGCAACTGAGCATCATAGAATGACATTTTTGTCATATCATTATAAAAGAAAATCTCATGAAGTCACAACAAAAGGTTCATAATCTTAGAGTAGTCATGTTAGGAGAAGTCTATTAAAGTTAATGACTTTCGGAATATTCATAATCCTATAGACTTTTATGATTACAGTTCTTTTAGAGTTAGTTTTTATGGAATTTCAGATTGTAGCTTTGAAAATGGATAGGCAAAAACTTCATTTTACTTTACTTCAAATCAACAAAGTGAATCGGTATGAGTTCCATCTTTTATTATGCATCATCACAAATAGGATATGAGTAACAATTTCATCAAGGTCTTTCAAGTCAAGATTACTTCTCTCAACACCCTAAGCAAGTATTTATTCTATAATATGCACAAATGGGATTCTTGATTCAACTACCATTATTATTGTGGCATTGCTATATTGCTGAATATCAAACATATTATAGTCATATGTCTTGGTATAACTAGGTGTGAAAGGGTCCAAAATTCGATAACAAATTCATCACACAACATAGCTGAACAATGAGAAGATTTTGGTAAACCAAGACATTTTTTCTGGTATTAAGCATATATATAGTAACTTTTATGTGCATTTTTGGATTCACATAGGAATATGGTGTGGATTACGCATCTTGTTGCTCGATTGATATCTATACGAATTTTTTTATTGTTGTAAACTAGTCTTAGGAGCTTAGTTATTTTGATGTGAAGAATGTTTTGCTATATGGTGACTTAATTGAGCTGGTGTTTATGGAGTAACTTTCATTGTATGTTGTTTAGGGGGAGGATCATGTGTCTGCTCAAGAAAGTTACTTTTGACTTAATATAAAGTCTACGTGCATGGTTTGAGAAGCTCATTACCATTGTCATAATTAATAGGCTTCAACGTTATGTTGTTGATCATTTTGTCTTCTACAGATAGATTAACAGTGGCTGTGTTATTTTGGCATTGTTTGTAGATGATATCGTATTAACTGGAAGTAACACTATAGGTTCAAGAGACTAAAGAGTACTTGAAGGTGCACTTTATTGCCAAAGATATGAGAAAATCTAAGTATTTCTTAGACATTGAGTTTGTCTATACTAAGGACAAGATGGCATTGTCTTAAAGGAAGTACGCATTAAATCTTCTTCAGAAGCTTGGTCTGATGGGATGTAAGCCAGAGAGCACTCTAGTCATTGGACGGTACGTCGTCACTTTTTGAGGATGTAAGTAGATATAGAGATTTAATTGGCAACATGACTATTACACGTCCTGACAATGCATATATGGTGGCGGTACACAACTAATTTATGGATAAACCAATGACAGTACAATGGCGGGGAACTCTGAGAGTACTGGTAAAGGACTAGTTTGTAGAAGAAATGGTCATCTATATATTAAGATATATTCATATTCAAGCTATGTAGGAGACAAAGGAGACCGGAAGTCAACTTCTGAGTACTGTATGTATGTTGAAGGTCACATTGTTATGTGGTACAATAAGAAACTGAATGTATTCTCCAGATTAATCGCTGAAGTTGAATATTGACCGATGGTGTGGACATTGTGAGATGATGTGGCTCCGTTTCTTAGTATCCTAGCTTGATTTTTCTGTGAATGTTCCTATGCCTATGCTAAGTGAGTTCTTCAAGTATAATACATCATTAACTCAATACCATAGTTTCACGTACATTAGCCTTGAGAAATTCTCTTAGAAGGCAAGATAAAGCCCAAGAAAAGCATGATTAGTTGCTGTCTAGAAAATTCAGCATCCTTTTCTTTGTCCGGTTGTTGTCCAGGAGATGTCCAACACACTTACTTTCTATCATGACCTCCAAAATAGGCTCTTCTCTAAGTCGAAAACTAAACCCTAGATTCCCCCTTCAAGGGACCACAAGAAGAGAGAGAAGTTGGAGAAAAAAGAAAGGATAGGCTATACATATAGATAAGGGAAAGTATGGACTATTGAAAGAACACTCCAAAACATCTCCTCCCCAAGTTAAAAACCAAATCCAAAATTCGTCTTTAAAAGAACACAAGAAGAGGAGATAGTAGGAAAGAAGTTGAAAAAGAAAAGGAGGATAGGCTATAAATATAGATATGAGAAAGTATGGATTATAAAATTTTTGAAAGTTCTACACTTTTCCAGGATATATATAAAAATTGCTATAGCCTGAAATTTTACATAATAACCCCTCTCGTTTAAATAATTAAACAAACTTGTTATAACATTTCATTATTGTACTTTAGTATTGTGTAATATGGACATTTAACTCAAAACTAATTGATAATGAGTGGAGGGATCCATTTATATACAACCACAAGCCCTAGTTATTACTTATTAATGTGGGATTATTCTAACATATGGACATCCAACTTAAAACCAATTGGTAATAAGTGGAAAGGTTTATTTATATATAATTATAAGTTTTAATCCTTATTTTCCCAATGTAGGACTAATTGGGAGAAAGAAATTAAGTTGTTGTCTATTAAGCATGTGTTTAGATATATATAGGGTATTGGATATCCAATTACCCACTAAGACCATATAAGTCACATTACATACTCGAACACTCTCCCTCAAGCTGAAGTATACATATCTATTATTCACAGCTTATTACATAAAGATTCAAATACCCCAACACTTTGACCCTTTGTGAAAATATCAGCCAGCTGATCTAAAGATGGAGTATAAGGAGTAGAGATGATTTCTCGTATAACCATGTCTCTCACAAAGTGACAATCTACCTCAATGTGTTTTATTCGTTCATGGAAGGTGGGATTATTTACAATGAAAAAAGCAACTTGATTATCACACCTCATAGACATAGGTGTGTTGATATCATACCCAAGCTGCTATAATAAAGACTTTATGCACATCATTTCCCATGTTGTCTGGGCCATGGATCTGTATTCTGCCTATGCACTAGACCTTGATACTACATTCTGCTTTTTACTGTGCTATGTGACCAAATTTCCTCCCACATATGTGCTGAAATCGGATGTGGATTTTCTGTTCCCCTTGTTACCTGCATACCTTGAATCTGAGTATGTTATAATCCTGATGTGACTATTGTTCCTATAAATCAGACCTTTTCTTGGGACACCTTTCACATAAGAGAGAACACAAAGGACATCCATCCAATGCACTCTCTTAAGCTCATGCATGAAATGACTCAGCAGATTAACAACATATGAAATGTCTAGTCATGTCACAGTCAAGTAGATAAACTTCTCAATCAGCCTTTTGTACTAACTAGGATCCTCAAGTAACTTTGAGCTACTATCTCAGAAGACTGGTGCTTGCTTAATAGGGGTGCTCTCTGGTTTGCATCTCAAGAGATCTGTCTTTTGTAGAAGATCCAGTACATACTTCCTTTGTAACAGCGTCATTTAACATGTGCATAGGCGAACTCTATCTTAAGGAAGTAATGAGGTTTCCCCATGTCTTTCGTCACAAATTGACTACGAAGATGGGTTTTAACTTCCTCAATACCCTATGTCATTGCCTGTTATTAATATATCATCAACATAAACAGTCAGGATAACACATCCATGATATGTGTGCCTGTGAAAAACTGAGTGGTCTACTGTACGCTGCTGAAATCCCTCAACAAGAACAGCCTGACTGAACTTCTCAAACCAGGCCCTGGGACTTTGTTTGAGGTCATAAATTATTTTCTTGAGTTTGCATACACGATCCTCCCCCTGAGCAGCATACCTTGGAGGCTGCTTCATCAGAACAGACTTAGTCATATTACCATAGAGAAAGGCATTCTTGACTTCTAACTGGCAAAGATCCCATGAGTGATTCAGAGCAAGAGAAAGGACAACTTTTATAAAATTTAGGCGAGCAACAGGAGAAAAGGTCTCCTTATAATCAATTCCCTGCGTCTGAGTAAAACCACGAGCCACTAGTCTGACTTTGTACCTACCAATGTGTCCATCTGCATTATATTTTATGGTATAGACCTACTTACAAGAGACCACTTTAGCCTCAGCAGTTCTGGCCATTAACTTCCACGTACCACGATTTGTGATGGTAGCTATCTCCCCATCCATAGCATTCTTCCAGTGAGGAAGAGAAAGTGTCTTTTGATAGGACGTGGTAATAGTCTGGGAAACAAGAGATAAGGCAAAACTGCGAAATCGGGGGTGAAGGGAGTCATAGGAAACAAAATGAGAAATAGGATGTGCAATGGAAGACCGACTACCTTTTCGAAGTGCAATGGGCAAGTCTGAGGATGTAGTGGATGGATCTGCATCAACGGAGGAGGAGGATTCATTGGTAGGAGGCACTGGAGCACGGTGCCGTCGCTGATAAACCTGCAAAGGACGAGTAGCCACTTGTGGTAAAGTGGGTGCATCGTGAGTGTCAATATCCTGTAACTCAACAACAGAAGGAATGGGAACAGACACACTCGAAGAAGGGGAGACATTGTAGTATGGTTCTGACTCAAAGAAAGTGACATTGGCAGATACAAAATATCGTCTTGTTGGAGGATGTAAACAACGATACCCTTTTTGTGTACGCGAATATCCAACAAACACACTTGAGAGAGCGTAGAGACAGTTTGTCCAACTCAAGGGTAAGGTCTTGAATAAATACCACACATCCAAAAACTCTAGGTGTCAGGTCAAACAATATAGACTTAGGTTGAAGCCGACGGACAGGAACTTCATCCCCCAAAGGAGTGGAGGGCATGCAGTTGATAAGATAAGTTGCTGTAAGCACCGCATTTGACTACAACTGCTTCGGGACATTCATATGGACCATAAAGGTGCAGGTGACATCGAGAATATGTCGATGCTTGTGTCCCGCCACCCTATTCTGCTGTGAGGTGTGCGGGTAAGAAGTCTGATGGAGAATACTCAAGGAAGAACAATGAGAAGTAATCCTAGATTGCAAAAACTCAAGGGCATTGTCAGTTCTCAAAAATTTCAGAGTAACACTAAAATAATTCTTTATTTCATTAAGAAAATTACAAAGTATATCATAAACTTGACTCTGATCTTTCAACAAGTAAATCCATGAAGTTCGGGAGAAATCATCCACAAAAACAATATAGTACCTATGTCCCGACATAGATGGGACTCTAAACGGACCCTAGATATCACAATGGACTAACTCAAAATGCGTAGTAATAGACGCAAGACTTAACTTTTTAAAGGAAGCTCGATGATGCTTCCCTAACTGATAGGACTCACACTGAAAAGAAGAAACAGATCGTCAAGATAATGCTTGTTGAAGTTTCTGATGAGAGAGATGTCTCAACCGGTAATGCCACAAGGATGAAGACTCAGAAGCAGATGCCACAGAAGCTAATCCCGGAGGTATCTCATCACGAACTAGTAGGTATACTCTATTGCCGCGCTCACGGTCCAAACCAATCATCCTCTCCGTCTGTAAATTCCGACAAGTACAATGAAAGGGAAAGAATGTGACTGAACAGTTTAATTGTTTTGTAATAACGCTAATGGAAAGTAAATTTACAAGAAAATCTGGAACTAAACGGACTTATTCAAGTGGTAATTGGGGAGAGACATGTACTACCCCTTTCCCATACATAGGACAGGTTCGATCATCAGCAATGGCTACAGTACGAAATGTAGATAACTAGGATAACTAAGTAAACAGACTATGTGTACCTAACATGTGGGAGGAGACACCGAAATCAATGATCCAGGAAGAGTCTTTGGATGCAAGGAAGGCATTAGTACTTGAAGAGCTCGCATGAGTAGTCGTGACAGTAGAGTCTGTGATTTCAGTTGTCGGAGCCATTCGTAATCTGCCTGTGAGATGGTGAAAGTCGGCTCCTCAGTAGTAACTGTAGTAGTGGAGGACTCAGTAATGACATGAGCTATCTGTGGTCTGCCAATAATGTCTCAACATTTCTCAACTTTATGCCCCAGGCGACCGTAATGTAAGCATCGTGGACGTCCACCTGAGTCACCTCGTCCACGACCGCCTCCTCGAGAATTGCCACGTCCACGCCTACGTGTGGTTGCCATGGTAGATGGCTCAAACACGGGAGAGTCGAGGCTGTAGAAACCTGGAGAACTTTGTTGAAAGTCGTCTGTAAGTTTGAGATACTGTCAGCTTCCAAAACCTGACCTCGAATCTGAGAGTTAATCTCTAGGTTGAGACCAGAAAGATAGGCTACAACTGCTAATTCCTCCTTGTATTGGCGAAGTCGGGTGATATCCACTGTCAACGACTGATATACATCTAACTTGTCTAATAGTGCTTGAAACGCAGTGAAGTGTTGTTGAACAGATTGATCCCCTGACGAAGAGTGAAGATTTGTTTATAGATCTCGTAGACATGAGAGATGTTCTTGTGACCATAAGTAAGGCGTAAGGTATGTCAGATCTTCTTGACAGGCCACGATAGGATAAAATCTCGTGCAACTTGGGGCTCCATGCTATTTATCATCCATGTAATAATAGCAGCGTCATCTGCAAGTCAATCTTCATACTGTTCTGACTTGATATCGGGAGGAGGGTGGGTGAAGTGCTTCAGTTTTTTGTGGGCTAGGACAAATGTCTCAAAACTCTGGGACCACGATATATGTTTGGATCTCAAGAGCTTTTTAGATGTACCGCTCATATTTTTGACAAACGAGTCACGAGATGTCATAGTCTTTGACTGAAAAAATACTAGAAAATTGCTGGAAAATGTCTGAAAAATTAACAAGACTGAATCAGACTGCTCACCAAGGCCATGGATGTGACGTATCCATGTACGACGGAGACCAGAGGCTTGGAGAGGTCTAGAACATGGCCAACACAGCCACTACACCACACAGGAAGGGTTGAACAGTCCTTTCAAACAAAAAGGAGAGCACCTAGGGCATCATCGATAGCTGTACAGGCACTGGTGACCCTTGCCGACGTTGTCTGACGGCCTGGCCTAGCCTGATGTGGCCGCCGGCGGCTGGGGAGAAAGGGGGTGGAGAAGAGGCCGACGTGACCCGGAAAGAGTGCTGACGTGATCTGGAGCGGCGGGGCTGAGTGGGCGGCGACCGGCTGCCGGAGAAGGTGGTCCGGTAGCTACAATTTTGCTAAGGTTTTTTTTTAAGACTCTGGTACCAAGTTGGGAGAAAGAAATTAAATTGTTGTCTATTGAACATGTGTTTACATATATATAGGGTATTGGTTATCCAACACTAAATGGATATCTAATTACTCACTAAGACCATATAAGCCACATTACATACTCTAACAGGATTATTTCAACAAGTATATATATGCATACAAAAACTAACTAGTATGAAAATCAAGATGTAACAACTATGGATCAAAATCTAGAATTTTGGAATGGCTCGTTTGGACTTTTTTATGATGTTGGGAGATACAAATGGCTTATTGGAAAACTCATTTACTTGACAGTTACAAGATCTCATATCTCTTATGTTGGGATACAGGTGGCTTATTGGGATACTGGGATTATTTAGTCAATTTATGCAAAAACCTAGGATTGTTCATTGGAAAGGAGCATTAGTGTTTGTCTATGTTAAGAATGCACATCTTAATATTGTGGCATGTTTAGACTTTATCCATAGATAGGACAAAGATGGTAGCAAATTTAAAAGTAGATATTGCACCCTACATTGGGGAGAAATTGGTCATTTGGAGAAGCAAAAAGTAGAAAATGGTGTTTAAATCGAGTGTAGAATCGTAGTGTTGGTCAATAGCTTACACTGCTCGTGAGATGATATGATATGACTTAGGTCTCTCATGATAAAGAGTTCCCAAAACAAACTCTAATGCCTATACATTGACAACTAGGCAATAGTCTAAATAGCCTATGATCCAACTTTCAATGAATGCACTAACATAGCTGTGTTCAAGACCTCTTCTATTTTTGTAGTGATCTAAAGGAAAAGGGAATATTTCAATAATATTACGTACAGTATGCAAGCGTACCTCTGTTCATATCTTGTATTTGTGTCTTCATATAGAATACTCGTACCCACATCATGTTTTACAATTTGAATAGATGCTTCTGAGTTTGTATCCATGTCGATATCCCTTCTTGTATCCATGTCTGTGCATCATAGCTCTTAATTTAATAGAACTGCATATTAGTCCATTTTCGTGATTCTTTTACGATGTACTCAACTCTCCAATATTATAATTGTTGCATTTCAGTCATTTGTTATTATTCATTATATTAGTCCATTTTTGGGTCTTTTCTTTGGTGTTTTTTTCTGAGTTTTTGTGTCAGTACAATACCCTTATATAATTTTGTACGAGTTTGCTTTTTTATCTTGACATATGGTTCAGTCATAACTAATATGCACTGTTTAAACAAATAAAGGATTTGTTATCTACACCCTTTTTCCATCCCACAAATAATTTATTGATATGGAATAATTTTATACTAAGGAAGATTCTGAATCAAAAGCATGTGCATTAGTTAGTGCAAAAAACACAATATAATTGGGTAAAGCAAAAAATACAGTTTATCATCAAATGTGTAGTATTTACATCTGGATCACAACCGAAGGTGTTTTAATGTTAACCCTTGAACGAAGATTACAAGGTGGTCTTCTAGCCTAAAAATGCTTTATGCTTAGTCCAGTCTAGTTTGGAGAACTGTTTGTTTGTCTGTTGCTGGGTAGTAGAAGTATATTTGATTTGTATTGTACAACTGTACAAGAGAAATGGTTAAATTCCATTAGTTACCTTTTTTCACTGAAGGCAATTAAAATAGGCTTGACTATAATGTCCGTCTTCTTTCTACAAATAGTGATTCCTTGACGTACAAGATCAAAGCTTCTGAAGCTACATATGACTGCAGGGTTGACCCTTCTTACATTGGGTATGTTTTTTTCCCACTTGAAACATTTGTCAAAACGTTGTGCTCGTCCTGGAAGAAACGTTCTATTTTCTTTTGTGTAGGTACGCCAAACCATGGTTTGATCATGTTGGTGCTTCATATTGCCTTTTTTTCCCTTACACACCAAAGCATTTAGTGAATTTTGCTTCTAAGCTTAACACCACCAGAATAGGACTCCTTGATGATGGTGGGAAAGGACGTGTGTATGTATCAATTACAGCCTCTTTAAAAGATGCACAAGACATAAGGGGATCTGCTCTTTCTCTTTTTATTGGAGGATTTTCAGTTTCTGAGGTGGACAAGGTAATAATAAAATTAAGATAAAAGCCTTCCCTATTTGTTTGAAAAAATTCTCATTATTATAATTCTGCAGTTGAATTTCTCACCAATTTCCAACAAGACATGGTTTACAATCACCGGGAATACAGGTCCTTTTGATTTAAAAAAAAGGTTTATAATAGATAAAAAATGCATTGTTAATTTAATATCTGACATTCTTGAAATTGTCGTGTTAAGATGTGCAAATACAGTGGAATTGCAAAGACCTCTTAACGGTCAGGCCTCTCTTCAGAGATGATTTTGGTATTGGCGAATGTGTAGAATACGAGGTGATTATCTCATTGGCTATTAATCTTCAAATATATGCACATGATATTTAACTGTCTTCCTACAGATTATGGCTGTAAAAGCCAGGAAGTTTACGGATAGAATTTCCATTGTGCTTCCAGATAATGGTATGTATTAGTCATTATATTTGGTACATTGGTATTGAAAAGTTTAAAATTTAAATGCTAAATTTACAGATAATCTTCTACAGAAGATGGTCATATTTTGATTTTGTCCCAAATGCTGTGTTCTTGCCAGTTATTTGTCACTATTACATAATAAATTTTCCGCATCAATGCTGTTAGCCAGTTACTGTAGTGCATTTGGTTGCTGTCTAGCAATTAATTTAATGTTTTTGATTCTCACTGTACATCACATTCTAATTTTCTTAGCGATGTTGAAGTAGATGTAACAGACGAAAGAAAATTTTGTTTGCTTATGTTTACAGGTCAGAAGGTCGAATTTGATGTCAGCTATGATCCTGGAGAACAAAGTGCATTGTCACCAACAAGAACTGTTATATGGTTTGCTGTATTAATGTGTTTTCTTGTACTGCTCTTGACGGTTGTCATCTTTGTTAGATTATTGGATAGACCAGACACATATGTACCGCCCAGGCAACAGGTTCCACCACCCTTGCCAGCCCATAGTGCCCCTGCAACACCACTACAAGCTTCTGTTAGAAGCAGCCAGTCACCTGATAGCACACCTCAACCTTTTATTGAATATGTGAGGAGAACAATTGATGAAACACCATATTACAAGAGTGATGGAAGGAGGAGGTTCAATCCTCAGTACACTTATTAGAGCATTTTTGTGGCACTGCTTTCTCTCCTACTGAGCTTCGTCCCTTCTGTTACAAAGGTTACTACTAGACTCCAAGACAAGAAGAGATGTACCTGATGTATCGCCCCATTTATGTTGGGAAATATGTATTTTAGATTGAGCTTTCATGTAAATTTTTAAAAATTATAGTTTCTGTAGTCGGTAACATGAAAATACTCTCATTTTCTACCCCGACAAAGTTCGCCTTCAGTGATTTCATGTATGGTCTTCTTTTATTATGCTATTGGATTCCTTACATTGGTCATCTACCATCTTCGAAGCCATTGAAAGTGTCATAGATAATATACTTGTGCACAAGCCACCAACATACCAGGTTACTTAATATCTATATGTTTCATTTTTATTTCCTAGAAAATTTGATGAGGTATGCAGTATTGGTTAGTGGTGGTGTCAAATCGAGGCTACTAGATTGGAATCTAATGAGGTTCAGGCCTAAGTAGGTCTAATCTACCAGATTTGGGGTTACTCCTATATGTCTATCTGTAAACCTAATCGATTCTTTGTAAGCGACTTGATTTCATTCGGTGTAAAAACTCTTCGTTGGATTGTAATCAACACTACTATAAATATGTGAGGATCTTTACAATGATTGATAAGGATTAACCATTATCACGTCTTACACGTTTTTTTTTGTCAATTTCATGGTTGCTTCTCCATCTTGCTCATCTCTCTCTTTGGTGGTGGTTTTAACTTCATCATCTTCTACTTTCTCTTGGTTTTCTCACATTGGTCGTCTACTCAAGGTGGAGTTGGACAGACAATTACATACTTCGGTGTTTTTAGTTTCTTCCTATATTTGGGGCTTATAATCTCGTTTGTTTTGTTGATGGATCTTCTCTAGTTTTGTCTATGTTTCTCTTTGATCTCACCATGGTTAACCTAGTTTTATGACCAGTTCATTCTCAGTTGGATTATTTCCTCCTTAACACGTTTTCTTAGGTGCTTCAACATGGGACTGCATCCTCTGTGTTTCACGTTCTCCAGGATTTTTGCCTTTTTAAGTCTCAAGCTCATGTGAATCAGCTTGAACTCCGGCTTTGCTTTTTCACGAAGGGCTCTCTTATCATGGTTAAGTTTATTTGAAAGGCTCAGGTGCATCTCTTATAATTTGGTCAATTCTTTGGTTTTCATTGTTCAAATGGTGGTTTCTCTCGTGTGGCTTGGGACTAGATTCTTTTGGTCTGGCTTCCTCCATTACCTCTAGGCTTGAACCCATTTCTCTTAATTATTTTATTGGTATTCTCTTTACTTAGGACTTTCTCTGACACAATCATGGTAGTATCTCCTGTGGTCAATGTTACCTAATCCATTTCTGAATCTTCTACGCTTTATGGAATATCCTCCCATGGTAATCATGACCATCACTACGGTTGTGGTCATGGATTTGGGTGAGGATGCTCTAATCTTCACTATTAGTTTTGTAATTAACCAAGTCATGTTGTAAATCGTTTCATCTCTTGTGGTCCTGCGGCTGAAGATGCTTCTTGGTATCTTGATTCTAGTGTCTCATCACTTCACTGCGGACATGAGTAATGTCTTGATATCGACACCATACAATGGGTCTGAAACTATCTAAGTTGGGAATGGTGTAGGTTTGCCAATCTCTCATATTGGCTCTATTGTTCTTGCTACTCTAATTAGATATTTTTTTCCCAATGAAGTTCTTCCTGTGCCATATATTTGCATGAATCTTTTGTCTATTAAACGCTTTGCTATTGGTAACAAGGTTTTCTATGAATTTCATTTCACTTTCTTCTTATCAAGGATATCTACACGGGGAGGGTCCTTTAAAGCATTTTGGATGAGGGGATTTGTCATCTTTTGACCATACTTCAATAACAAGGAAGGATCCATCATTTGCGGTCATTGTTGTTTGGAGTTTTGCATGCATTTGGCATGATGGTTTGGGTAATCCTTCTTCGCAGATATTGGTTTCTCTTCTCTCTTGTAATCATCGGATGTCTTGTTATTATCTTTGCACCCTACTAGCTGGGAAGGAGTCATCAACTACCTTTTTCTTTTTTCACCACTATCTACATAGCACCATTATGGTTGTTATATTTGGATCTCTGTCCATCACTAGTGGTGTTTGGTGATGGTTTTTAATATTATATATGTTTGGTTGATGCTTATAGTCATTATAGTTGGATATATCCATTATGTGTGAAATCTAAGGTATTTCTTGTATTTTTCAAGTTTAAATCAATAATTGAGAATTCTTTTAATCTCAAAATCAAACAATTCTAGTCTAACAATGGTGGTGAATATCGGAGTTTTTTAAATTTTTTATCAACTCATGGAATTGAGCACCACTTCTTTGCTCCTCACTGAACATGCAATATCATGCATATCGTTGTTTAGATCTTTGCTTGGGTAGAGAGTTTGTTTCATGGCATGTTGTATTTAATGAGTAGAAGTTTCCCTTTTTAGATTTGCCTCTCACCTCTTGTCAACCTAGGTTAACCTCTTTACCTTTTAACATTGATACTCTCACCTCCCATGCATTTGTCCTCTTCTCTTAGGCCCAGAATAACAGTTATTGGCTCTCCTCCTCCCACTTTGTTAGTAGGGTCCATTGAATCAACCTCGATCCCATCACCTAGTATTTCATCTCCTACTTCTTTAGAGACCCAACCTACTCTTGTAGCTCCTACTCCACCTCTACTACCTCCTACACCTCCAGCTCAACTTACCAAAACACACCTCATGATTACTTGCTCTCAGATTGGTTCATTAAAGCCCAAAGTTCTTACTACCTCTTTGCTTTTGTTTTCTTAGTAGTACTGTCTCATCTAACATTGTGCCTACTTGCTACACTTTTGCTACCAAGGATAGTCATTGGTGTGTAACTATGTCCACTAAGTTTAGTGCTTTATTAGTTAATACTTGGCTATTAGTTCCTCCTAACGATTCCATGAATTTAGTCACCAGTAAGTGGGCTTATCACATCAAATGTAAGGTTATTGGCTCGATCAATTGCTTTAAAGCACGATTGGTAGCTTGTAGTTTTACTCAACGACATGGTATGGATTTTGATGAAACCTTTAGCCTTGTGATTAAGCCTACCACTATTGAACTAGTTCTCTCATTTGCTATTACTTTTGGGTAGCCATGCCAACTTGATGTTGCTAATGCATTTCCCAATGGTAGTTTACTTGAGACAGTCTATATAAGCCAACCACAAGGATTCATTGATACCAAGTTTCCAAATTAGGTTTGTTTACTTAAAAAGGCTTTCTATGGTCTTCATCAAGCTTGTTGTAACATCTAGTATTTGTACCAGAGTCTATGTACTTGATAATGAATATTAGCAATTTTGCTCTGGAATTTGATTCCTTTGTTATTTGGGAATGTGTGCATGTTTTGAGTGGTGTTTGTGAATGATTTGTGTTGTTGAAGCTCTTGTTTTCTCTCTGGTCCCCTGAAATAAGGGTCAAGCAAGAATTGGTGGTGAGAATTAGCAACGAGAACTATCAACAAACAGCATGAACAATGTTATGTCAGAAGAACATCGCCTACAACACACGCGCCTGTCTTTTTTGCTGCCATCTGCCTATAGCACTGGACCGAGCTAGCGGCTAACCTACTACCATCTAGGAAGTTGCATTTGTGTTTAAAACACCCATTCGCCTGCCTACATGGGGGGAAAACGAGAAAGAGAGAGATAGAGCAAGAGGAGGAGGGAGAATTGTGAGGGAGGATGGAGGGATTTCGCCGAAATTATGAGGGAGGAAGGAGGGGGCAGACGTCCGGGAGGCTCACTGGAGATCGTTGGAGAGCTCGTCGAAGAAGAGAAAGGCCTATGAACTCCAACTTGTACGCTTCCCCTCTTGGTGTCCTCCTTGAGAATATGCCATGAAATGATAAGAAAATATGGAAAGCATGCCTAGGTCTGATATGCTTGGATAATGGCTTTGCATGATCATCTGGTGATTTATGGGAATTATTTGTGAATATCATGATTTATGAGTAAATGGGGTTAATTTATGTTGAGAAGGTGTTTTAAATGCTCTGTGATTTGTGATTTCATGTCCTGAATGTTTGGAATGCTTGGTTATAAGCTTTCGATATATTTTGTAAAGAATTAGAGTTTTTCAGACGATGGGCTCTGTGGTTTGGTTTTTCTCTATAAGGATTAGGTGAGAATCAGTGGCAGATTCTCCTGACGAAAATCAATGGCAGATCTCACTAACGAAAATGAGCAGCGAATCCAATGTTTTTCAGTAACTGTGCTTTGATATAAAATGTGAATAAATCTTGTTAATGCATGTGGACTCATAAATGATTAAATGCTTGTGACAATGGTTGTATAAATAAAATGTGGAATAAAAGTGGTAATGATGATTTCCTAAAGATAAATAAGGAAATGCTTGAAAGGTGATTATGAGACCATAAATGATTAAATAAAGAGAAAATTGCACTTTGATAATAACTAGCCAAGCCCATAATAACCCGGGGGACTGGCGCGGAGTTGCACCAGAGGGAGGAGATCACAACCATGCCAAGATGGCGAAGGCGCAAGATAGGATAAAACGAAAAAGAAATGGAGTCGCCACCTAGTCTTTTAAGGGAAAGACGAGGAAAACCACGAAAGATGGGATGCATGAGATGCAAATTTGAAGGCCAAGTGTCTGTTAACCAGAGGATGGGTAAGGATTGCTATTACGCACAGAGAAGGTGTTAGGCACCCCTGTACGCCCGAGAAACTTGGTCTTTCTATTCTAATTCGCTTACTAGAGGCTAAATGAATGTTTGCTAAACCTAGATCGTGCTCTAAACATGCTAATATGAATGCCTAGACAAAACTGGATAGATATGTAAGATGATATGCGAAAACTACGAAGAAATTCACATGAAATGATGAAATCATGAAATATGACAACACAAAGAAAACCACATGAAATGACAAGGTTTTGGAAGAAACGCTTCGAAAAACCATACTGACATCAAAAAGATAGATAGTGGAGTTAACCTAGGTCCTTGGAATCATGGAAAAAGGCATGAAAATCAAAAGGTAGAAATAATCCGCAAATGGGCCAATGTGGGCCTTTCGGTCAGTCCGTGTACGCCCTTGGGCTATGAAATCCAAATCAAAGCGAAAAATCCGAAACGTAGGAGTAAAGAAAATCAAATCGAATATCGAATGAGGGTCTCTGAAAACAAAGTGAAGAAAAACAAATCCACGAAAGAGAGGCATGAGATGTAGGCTCGTTAAAACGGGATGGATTGATACACAAATGTTATAGAAGCTATATATAAAATGCATGAATGAGTGCCTACATGTGCAAATAGGTGCTAAAGAATGACTTGGGAAAAAAAAAGCGAAACTGAGTGAAAAAACTAACATGCGGGTGCATGAATTGATGGCAGGAACAATTTGGTCATTTTGATGGCCAGATGTGATAAATGCATGTATGGGAATGATGCATGGTCTGAGTTATGTCAAAATGTGTGTCAAATGTCAAGAAAATGTTATTTGTGAGAAAATGTGAAAAGGATAAGATCTTAAAAACCACAAAATGATGTAACCGTAGTAAAGGACAAACACGAGGACTGAAATGCGAAATTAACGAAAGGATGAGAATTTGGATCAAAATATATTCAGTGACTTCTATTCTAATGTGCAGATGATGGATCTAATGTGAATGTGGCACTAAGATGTGTGAAAATTGTACTTTGATAATTTCTTGATAACTCAAGGTCTAAAGTGCAAAATTCACACATAAGTGCAAATATGATCAAAATATGAAACTAAAGATTGATTTTCAATGCAGACATGATTTTCAAATATCACCTATGATTAAATGCAAAAATATGAAATGCAATGAGTGGAAAATGTCAAAAATATGCAAGAAAACTTTTAAAACCTTAAATGATGGATTTAAAATTAATCTAAGGGTCTGGATGCAAATTTTCTGTGCTCAGGAATTGTTTATTAAGAACTCAGGGACTTATATGTAAAATTTTTGGGCCTGAATGTGATAAAAATTGGACTTTATAATGATCAGTGCAATTATGCAATTTCTTAGGGTTAATATGCAAACTTTCTAAGAGAAATTCTTTTTTAAAAACTCTAGAGGGCTTATTGCAAAAGATCAGGACTTCAATGTGATAAAAAAAATCAATCTTAATGATGGTCAGTGTGATTTTAAAATCCTTCTAGGTTTATAATACAAATTTCACAGAAAAACCCATTTTAAAAAGTTCCGAAGGCCAAATGCAAATGTTCAAGACTTAATTATAAAAAAAACATGAATGCAGGGGTCTAAATGTGGTAAAACATGCTTGAATGCAATAAAGATAAAAAAAATTAAAATATGCAGGGAGCTACATGCAATATTCATAGGAAAAATAAAAGAAACAAAAAGTTATCTAAACTACAGGGGCTTAAACATAAAAGCAAAAGGACCTAAAAGTAATAGAGGGAGGAGCTAAAAATAAAATTATAAAACTAAATGACCTAATCCAAAAAGCTTCTCTTTGAAGAGCACTGGAGGACCGCCGGTGCCTCCCCTCTGGCGAGACCTCCGGCGACGGCTCAGCGGCAACGTGACGTCTGGTTGGCTCCGGGGATCGCTCAGGAGACTGGAGGGAGTCATGGCGGGAGTCTCCGGTGCGTCGTAAGGGACTAGAGCGATCTGAGGTGCTCCCCCCACCTTGCACTTCGGCGAGGTGGTCTGTCAGCGACAGGGAAGACAACAGTGTGGTGGCTGGAGGAATGCAAGCGTTTGGACGACACGACGATGAGTAGAGAAGCTTCTCGGAGTCACGGCAAGGCTTTGGGATGCATCGGCGTGGACCGGGGTGGCCTGAGGTGTCTCCCCCGTCTCCTGTGCCGGCGACGAGAGTTGCAGTGGCAAGAGTAGAGGTCCGGTGGCTACGAAGGAGGCGTGGCAGGTTGAGGGAGTTCCTAGCAAAGGACACGGGTCTTCTGGAGTTGGTCGTGAGTGGTGGGGGAGTCCAGAGCGCTCCAGTGGGCTTCACGGTGGAGGGTCGTCGTTTGGTGGTGGGAGGAGCGACGGCGGCACTTCCCAGGCTAAAGGGGACCAGAGGAATCCTCCCCTGAGTCACGGGACTTAGGGAGGAAGAGGAAGGAGAGGGTGGAGGGATGAGAGTTCCATGGGGGACCTCGCTTGGGGTCAAGAGGCCTGAGGCCTCGCTGGCAACAGGGAACCCATCGCTAGAGGGAGGGGCTGACGGTGTACAGGGGGACCTCACCATTGAAGCCCAAGTCAGGGATGCTAAAGGGATTCTACAGGGGCCTATTGGACTGAAATAGAAAGGAAAGGGGGTATACCTGGTTGGCGAGGTTGTCTTCCTTGGTGAGACTGGTCGACGCCAGTCACTTCTCCGGTGGCTGCTCTGGTTGCAGAAAGGGGCACGAGGAGGAGGTCCTGACATCGAGTGGATTGCAGGGATCTCTAGGGTGGATTGGGTGCTCGCTTTTTGGGGTTTGATCGCGTTGGGAGAGGCTGGAAGCAGATGGTCGGGTCCGTCGACGGCGAGGAGTTTTTAAACTCCAGCGGGGCTCTCCCACGCCATCGATCTTCCCTTGCAAGGCCTCACTGTCGTTGGATTAGGGGCACAACGGAGGAGGAAGGTCCAAAGATCACTGGAGTCAAGGATCATGCGTTGGAGATTACGGGATCTACTGGAGATGGTGCCAGAGATGTCGTCGGAGAATGCGGGGGTCACCGAAATTATTTTTGAGTGTTTATAAAGTTTTTGATTTAAGGGTTAAATGTGTTATTGGGCCTGCGATTGGGCCTGTGTTTTAGGGTTTTTGTTTTGGTTTTTATTTTGGGATTTTTTAGGGATTTTAGGATTTTGATTTAAAATTTTTTTAATTGGGTTTTGTGGTTTTAATTTAGGCTTTTTATTTATGTTTTATGATTTTAATTAAATTTTTGATTTTGTGACTTAAGGTTTAATTAGTTGGTTTTTTGATTAGGGTTTTTAATTATTTTAGGTTTTTGTTTAGGGATTTTAGGGTTTTGATTCTTTAATTTTTTGATTTTGTTTAATTAGGGTTTTAAATGAGGGTTTTAATTATTTTAGGGTTTTTTAGGGTTTTAACTATTTAAATTTTAGGGCTTTGGATTTTAATTAAGATTTTGAATTTAATTAGGTTTTTGGATTTTAATTAGGGTTTTTTAGGGTTTTGGATTTTAATTTAGGATTTTTGACTTTAATTCGGTTTTGGGTATGATTAATTAGGATTATGAGTTTTAATCAGGGTTTTTGTGTTTTAGTTGGGATTTTTATTTGATTAATTAGGGTTTTCACTTTATTACTTTGATTTTAAATGGATTTAATTGGATTTTATTTAATTCTAACTTTAATTAGGGTTTCCACTTGATTAATTGGATTTTGAACGGTTGAAATGGATTTTTTTAAATTTTGTCTTTATTTAGGGTTTTTATTTGATTAATTTGGATTTTAAGTGGATTTTATTTGGTTTTGATTTTAATTCAGTTTTCTGTTTGATTAATTGTATTTTAAATGTTTTTAAATGACTTTTGTTTGATTTTAATTCTTAATTATTGTTTCTTGCTTTGATTAGGTTTGGATGGACTAGTGTGGGCTTACATGGACTTGAGGGTTTTAGTGGAGCTAGGGTTAGGGTTTCAAGGTTTTAAAATTAGGGTTTTGGTGGTCGTAACCAGAGCATTTTTCCAGAAGAACTTGGTACCAAGTGACTTCAAAATCGGGGTGTCTACAGCAGATTGCACACTTCATCACATGCTCAGCTATCTCTCTCTTCGTTCCAGGCCACCAAAAATTTCTCTTCAAATCCTTGTACATCTTGGTGCTCCCAGGATGAATTGAATACTTAGACTGATGGGCTTAATGAAGTAGTCTCTGTTTCACATCCTCCACTTGAGGCACGTACAGGCGCAAATCATACCTGAGTCCTCCATCTGCACCAATAGAGAAACAAGGCGCC
Organism: Posidonia australis; assembly: GCA_024699735.1. NCBI lineage: Eukaryota > Viridiplantae > Streptophyta > Magnoliopsida > Alismatales > Posidoniaceae > Posidonia > Posidonia australis. The sequence goes on from JAMKQA010002628.1 coordinate 99,921, forward strand.
TCTCCTGCCTCCCGTTTAGTCCAAATCTCCTATACAAAGGGGTCTAGTTGCTGAGCAGCTACAATAGTCTCCAGTAACCTTGGACAAACAAACATGTTTGCTACCCAAGCTCCAGCAAGTCCTTGAGATTGCCTCAATGATCTACATCCAACCAAATCCTCTAATATATGCCACTCCTTGATCATCAAATTGGCCATCAAGTGAGTGCGTCTACTCAAGGCATCAGTGACCACATTAGCCTTCCTAGGGTGGTAGGACAGACTAAAGTCATAGTCCTTGAGGTATTCTACCCATCTCCTCTACCTTTGATTCAAATCTTTTTGAGTGAAGATATACCTTAAGCTCCGTTGGTCTGTGAACACCTCAAACTGCTCACCATACAGGTACTGTCTCCAGATCTTCAGTGCAAACACTACTGCAGCCATCTCCAAATCTTGAGTGGGATAATTTCTTTCATGGTTCTTAAGCTGACGTGAGGCATAAGCCACAATCCTCCCATGCTGCATCAGTGTACATCCTAATCCTGTCCGACAAGCATCACAATATACTGCAAAGCCTCCACTCCCTGAGGGTAGAGTCAGAACTGGCGATGTGACCAGTCGAGTCTTCAATTCATTGAAGCCCTCCTCGCATTGCCAGTTCCAAATGAAAGGAACCACCTTTTGTGTCAATCTGGTCAAAGGTGCTACAATCTTGGACAAATCATGTATGAACCTTTTATAATAACCAGCCAAGCCCAAAAAGCTTCTGATCTCTGTCATGGTCTTGGGTCTGGCCCAACTACTAACTGCCTCAACCTTGGCTGGGTCGACTTTAATTCCCTCACTTAAAATGATGTGGCCAAGGAATGTGACATCTTCTAGTCAAAACTCACACTTAGAGAACTTCGCATACAGTTGATGTTGCCTCAAAGTCTCTAACACCATTCTCAAATGTGTCTGGTGAGTCTACACATCAGGGGAATATACCATCACGTCATCAAAAAATACCACAACAAATTGGTCTAGGTAGGGTCTGAACACCTTATTCATCAACGCCATGAAAGCGGTGGTGCATTCGTCAGCCCAAATGGCATAACCAAAAACTCATAATGGCCATACCGGGTACGAAAAGCTGTCTTATGCACGTCAGTTTCCCAGATCCGTAGTTGGTGATATCCTGATCTCAAGTCAATCTTTGAGAAGACTGAAGTCCCCTGAAGCTGATCGAACAAATCATCAATCCTAGGCAGTGGATATTTATTCTTGACTGTAATCTAGTTCTGCACTCGATAATCAAAACAGAGGCGGAGTGAACTATCCTTCTTCTTCACAAACAGTACCGGTGCACCCCAAGGTGACACAGTTGGCCTAATAAATCCTCTGTCCAGCAACTCCTGAAGCTGATTCCTAAGCTCCATCAACTCTGCTGGTGCCATCCGGTAAGGGTCTTTAGAAATTGAGCTAGATCCTAGCATCAAGTCGATCTAGAATTCAACTTCTCGGTGTAGTGACATCCTAGGCAAGTCCTTTGAAAAACATCGAGATACTCCTGAACCACGAGTATATTCTGCACCCTCGAAATTGAAGAAGAAGACATTGACACGCTCGCCAAATATCCCATACATCCCCTAGATAAGTGGCGGTAGGCTCTTATTGTAGAGATTATCTTCTTTTGCTCTCCTGGCCTGGTTCCTTGCACCACACACCACCCCTAGCCTAGGCACTCAACCAGGACTCTCCTCTTGGCACAGTCAATGATGGTTGAATGCTGCGCCAACCAATCCATCCCCATGATGATGTCATATTTCTGCATATCCATCACAATCAGACTGGCTCTGAAATCTTGGTCCCTCCACTTCACATTGACTGACCGCAGATATTTCCATGCTTAGCTGTGCTCCCCCAGTGGGGTCACCACATCAAGATGGAAGGCCAATCTAGTTGGTCGGTCCCCAACCTCCGCAACGAAGGACTTAGAGATAAAAGAAAAGGAACTCCCCAAGTCAAACAAGACTCTAGCCATACGATCAGCCACAAAAAAGGAACCTAGATATCACGTATAATATCCATCAACAGTAGCACAATGCAACAATGGAAACAACAACAACCACTACATTGGGAGAGTACTAGATACAGTAGTGCATTAAAGGGAAAGGTTACAATTCTTAACATGCCTCTATTCATTATCCTCTACTACATCCCCTGATGGACCCGCATCAGAAGCAGTTATGGAGAACACTCGCCCTTTAGTTGGCTGATGGGGCGTGTCCCCAGCTGGCTTTGTAGGATCAAGGCAATTTCGTTGGATGTGCCCAGACTTTCCACAATTGTAGCAGACCATCTTCTTTGGATTCTACTGTTGATGGTAACACTATGCTGCTACATGCCCTGGACGCCCACAGATAAAATAGGATTTCTTCTTTTTTGGGCCGCTGCTTGAACCAGCCTGACTGTATCCAGCTCCTCCCCCCTGCTACAGACTCGGCACGCTCCTTCCTTTTCATCCCAGAGCTCCCAGAACTGCCTGAGCTCTGCCTTCCAGAAGTGAAAGACCGTGGAGCAAACACCTTCCCCTTGCCCTTGGGGTGATCTTCCAGAAACAACCTGTGGTCCTCATAACGGGCCACCAATTCCACTACTCTGGTCAAGGTGGGCTACTCGTAGCCTAAGACCCTCGATCTGAGTGCTGGAGTTAGTCCTTCCACAAACCTCTTCGCTCTGCACTTCTTGGTGTCAAATGTCTGTGAGAACTGCTCCAATCTAGTGAAGGTCGCCACACATTCAGCTACAGTCATGCTACCTTGCTTAAGGTTTCTAAATTCCCTGTCCAATCGTTCCCTTTCATATTCTGGAAAGTACTTCTCGTAGATGGCCTCTCGAAAATCCTCCCACGAGATCATCAGCAAGTGAGCATTAGGGAACTTCATACGGTGGGTGGCTCTCCACCACTGGTTGGCGTCTCCCTTACACTGAAAGGTAGCCAATCAGACCCACTTCTCGGTTGGACACTCATGCCCTCCAAGACCTTCTCAACCTCAAGAAGCTAGGCCTCACAATCTTCTGGCTTGCCCTTGCCATCAAAAGTCGGCAAGCTCAAGCGATAGAACTGCCTAAGCCAGGGGTTTGCCTTGGTCCCATCTGTGTTGTTCTTGCTGAAGGTCTGACCAAAACCCTGCATCATGTGACTCAGCTCCTGCCGAAGGCCTCCCCAACCATTGTCTTGCTCCTCACCAGAACTTATTGTGGGAGTCCTGCCTCTGCCACGACCTCTAGGCAGCATCTTGCTGCCACCACAAGTAAACAAACAAACAAGCAAACATACAAGTCAGGTGCTATGATCTCATGCAGATCGCGCACTCCAACTAAAGTCACAGTGCCGGACACCCTAAGCTGGTGCACTTAGTGAACCTAGGCTCTGATACCACTCTGTAACGCCCCCGCGCTACACAATAGTACAGGAACTACCCAAAAGCAACTAATAAAGTCTAAATAACAGAATTAAATAAATAAAGCTAAACACCCATGCCTATGTACGGTGAATGTGGCTCAAAAATGTTGCATCGGACTAGACTACACCTACTCCAGAGCACCTGAAACAAGGGAAGAAGGAAAACATGCGTGAGTGACAGGAATGTCACCCAATACGCATCCCAAGAACAACAACAAAAACCGACAAAAGCATTGCATTGTTAGAAAACCTCGAGAACCACAACAGTCGAAAAGCCAACACACGTAGTTCGGTGAAAATCAATGGAGCATGTTATTTCAAAACTTTCTTTTCTTTTCCTTTCAAAACCTCATGCTCATCAACAAATCGTTATGCACAACTCAAGAAAAGAAAACCATTTACATCTAGTTTCCCAACCTAAAGCACCATTTTATCTATTAACACAATTCATAACAAATCAGGGCTAGGAACTAGTTCAACACAAATCTCAATCCATGTCTCAAAAACTAGCCGCATCACCCTAGCCACAGGCGATCGACTTGGCTACAAGCAGTGGTCGAGGCTCCACTCCAGCCACACTGCAGCGCCGTGATGAACCACCCGCATAGGAGTTCAACCGCTCCGGCTGTAGCCTCAAAATGTACCCTCACTACTACAAGCATGGAGTGCGTCCTCATGACGCCTTGGTGCTCGAGCACCAGGGGACTCTAACCCTAGACCCAACCAACACCGACACTGAGGGTAATCACCTAGTCTTTTAATGGAAGGACGAGGAAAACCAAAAATAAAGAAAAACCAAAGAAATTGACGCAAAAACACATGTGTGCTCCATGCCTAATGGATGTAGTGTGCAAATCACTACGAGCCAGAGAAAGGGTAAGGATTCTTGTTACGCATGGAAAAGGTGTTAGACACCCCCATACGCCTGAAGAATGTGGTCTTTCAAGGTTAACTGCTTGCTCATGATCTAGTGTGTCTATGCTTGTCTACTCCTAATGCACATGCCTAAGATGCATGCGAAAACATGATAAATCTCCAAGAAAACAATGAATAAAAGAGAAATAATACGGAAAATAATTCAAGGGGCAATGTAGACATTGAAAATGCCGCTTTACTGTATGCCCTTGGGCGATGAGGAAAATCATATAAAAATCAGAAGTGCTCGGAAAGCATCACATAAAACAGCAGAAACTAGGAAAATCCGAGAACATCAAATAAGGAAAAATAATCCTTATTCAAGTCCATGTCGGCATTGTCAAGCCTTTTAATGTACACCATCAGGCGATGAAAATCCAAATCAAGTCATAAAATCATGAAAATCAAAAAATGTAGAAAAAGGATAAAATTGCAAAGGAAGGGCATTTTTGGTAATTCATGCCAAAAGATTATATGCCCTAGGATTTGTATGGGGATCAATGAGGAATCCCAAAAGGAAAACCAGAGAGTCAAAGAACAGTCAAATCAAGAATCAGTTATAACTGTCTAGATCTTTGGGCCCCTCATCGACAATTTTCGCAAGCTAATTTTGTTAGCTAGAACCATTACCTATAACCACCAGCTCCTCTCGCCTGAACTAATCGCCAGCTTCCCTCGCTATCAGAAATCGTGTGACCCAACATCTGACCAGCAGTTGAGCTTCGATCGAATAGTGATCCTTTCATGGTGTGTGGCCTGAATGTTGCCTAGAGAAGATGAAGGATGATGTGTGGAAGGCTCTTGATTGTCTGGACTAGAGAGCGGCGTCGTGAGCTTCTTTCCCCATCGGCATCACCAAAGAAGACTCTGGCCGTGCTTGGTCAGGGTGAGCAGTCCTAGTGGCAAGGAAGCATGCTCGAGTGATGACAAAGCTCAATCAGTGATCACACTACCAGACGGTGGCTTCTGTTGCCCCCTCTCCAAGCTCATCGACAAAGTCTCCAGTGCTCACGAAGCTCGCTGTTGTTCTCTGCCAAGGATCAAGGAGGAGCGGAGGTGAAGGAACGAGCATCAAAAGGGCTGATGTGAGGGGAGCAGAGCAAGACCACTAGCTTCCTTGCAGAAGACAAGATAGATTCTTCTATCCACCACCTCCATCAGCTCTGGCGTCGACCATCCCTATTTGAGGGTGTTGAGCACTATTTGGAGCTCAAGAAGGTAGGGGAGGCAAGGGATGGAAAGAGGCGCGCATGTCAGTCAGAGAAACTGTCAGTTCTCTTTCCCATGCAACATCTCCAGATCAAAGAGGAAGGAGGAGGAAGAATGCATTGATAGCTGACTCCCAGCTTCCCGCATGCTCAAACTACAGCTAAATGACGACAGAGAGGAGAGGGAGGCTTACTTGTGATGTGTTGGATGTCGTCGAGGGCCTCTCCGAGCTCTGGAGTGGTTGAGAGCGACTAAGCTCGTTGTCAGAGGCAGCTGAGCTAGAGTTGGATCACCTAAGGTAAACCATAGTTGAAATGTGTGGGAGCTGGTTGCAGTGGTGGTAATTCTCTCTGATATCCTCTTTCGCATGGAGTGGAGGGGTTTAAATAGGCACCGAAGATGAACTGAGGCCGTGGATGTTTAACAGTCTCTGATGGACGGTGTTGATGACTTTTGGGGCTTGAAATGGTGAATCCACTACAGGATTAAGGGCACAATGGTCCCTCGTCAGTGGTGCGAGTCGGATCCTTGCGTCACCTCTAGCGTCTTTTCATATGAGGCATACAGATATTTACTTGACTTGCTGAGCATTGAGGATGTAAGTCCACTCTTTCCTCTATTTACCTTAATGCCACTATTTCTTTCTGTTAATTTTCAAAAATTTCTGCAAATATGTTTAACATACTTTGATATTATGTGAATGTAGGTGAATCTTCTTCCCTTTACCAAGTATGAGGGGTATGACTGGTGTGACCATGCCGGTGGAACCACTGGGGCGCGGTTCACCAAAACCTGACTCCGGTGTGCGGGAACACACCGGGAGGTCCGATACAGTCACGGCGAAAATGGTGAATCCGGAAGGAGAGACAAGACTCGGAAACACCA